>RJWM01014924.1:0-49272 GCA_004363535.1 Dasyprocta punctata
TCTGCAAAATGCAGAGATAAAGATATGCAGAGGGATCAATTTGCATAGCAACTGAATTGTTAACCTTTTTTTTTTTAGCGGCACTGGAGGTTGAACTCATAACTTTGCGCCACCAGACAGGTGCTTAAGCCACTGAGCCAAACTCCTAGCCCCTAGTTTTTGTTAACATTTTTTTTTTTTTTTTGGCAACTGAATTGTTTTAGGAGGCTTCTGCTTCAGTTTCTGATATGTAAACTTTATGCCCTGGGGACTCACAGCCTCTTTCTTGAAGCTCATACCCAGTCAACATTCCTGGAGCTCACTGGCTCTGCCATCCCGCTGTGCTTTATATATTTTACAGAGGCCACTATGTAAGGAAACAGAACACTGTCTGATGGCTTTAGAGATCACATACCAGTACCTTGGCTAGCCTTATTCACAATGCTTAGAGTCGATTGAAGAGAAAAGGAAATATAGTCAGCTCTGTATATAGGAATACAAGGAAATAAGTCTCGATATAATCAAAGTTGCAGCAATTGTTCTGCATTCAAGGGGAGCCACTCAAATTGTCTCCCACACACACTAAGGATCTTTGTTACTCTGTGTACAGAAGCAGGGAAAAAAAGGAAAACACAATCTACCAGGGAGCAAGCGGCACTCTAAGCTCAGGACCTGGGTAATCACTTACTCCCTGACACTCTCTCCAGCAAAAAAGAACACGAAAGAAATGCTTCAACAGAAGTTTGAATGAGTTTAATAATTTCCTTTTTTATGTGAAGGAAATTTCCTCTAGTCTCCATCCACTATCTCACTCTCCAAATGCAAATTGAGTTCTTCTTCCTCTGCTGTTTTCTTTTCATAGGTACTCATTCATGGCTCACAAAAGATGCCGCCTTGCAGACTGGAGATGTCACCCTCTGTGACTCCGACCTGTGCTCAGTAGAAAGCGATCACCATCAGTATTAACAGTCAGACAGCAATCAAGTTGTTTAGAATGACACACTGGTAAGTATCCCAGTAAGCAGATCTGATGTAGGAGGAACTGTTATATGTTACTACATGTTCTGTTCTCCTAAGGAAGTGCTTGCTTTGTGGATCAGAGTCTAAAACATTTGCCTCCCCAAGAATTACTCAATCTTTTCATTGCTTTGGGATAAAAGGTATTTGTTGTTGTTTTGGTAGCAGAGCTATTGTCTGTGGACTAGTTCTGAGAAAACCCTGAATACATAAATACTTAATACTTTTCTTCAGATATAGAAGAAACATAATCTGGACTAGATGGCCATTCTAATCAATTCTCATAGCTCTGAACTAGTAAAGGAAAACTTAGTAAAATTATTATACATTTGGCTCAGTTCTTGTTGAACTGTGAATAAGTCCTACAAAATAAAATAAAAATATTGTTACATAAATGATCAAAGAAAAAATTATTACTGACATTACTAGCTCTGATTTTAGCCAAGTCTGCAAAGAAATCTGAGGTCACTGTGTCCTGTGGCTGATATCATGACACTACCCTATGTGAAGCAACCAAACAGTTGGTGACCAATGAAGTTGCAAAGAACAGGACACCAAAAGAATCAGAAGATATTTCATCCCAAACATTGTTTCAGAAAGATAATGAGGCAACTATCAAATCCAACCTCATTGCTTTACAAAAGGGCAAACTACTGGTTCCAGTTGTCTGAAACCCTGACATAAGAACAAGTTAGTAGCAGACATGTAATTAGAATTCAGGCAGCACAACCTTCAATCCAGGAGCTTCTCACTATGTGACCCTCACCGTCAAGAATCAGGCAAAAGCTAAAGGCAAGGAGCACTTGACGGCCCAGGGGCTGCAATGCACAGCCCAGTCCCTGTGATGAGCAGTCAGTGTCTTCACTCAGAGGAGCAACAACACGACTATTTGAAGGTGGGATCTGCTTTCACGTTTAAAGGGATGCTCAGGACAAAAATGTGGCTCCAAGATAAAGCACTTGCCCAGTATGAACAAGGCCTTGGGTTCAATCCCCAGCATGGCAAAAATAAACAAAAATAAAATGAAAGAAAGAAATGCTTACAGGTGGTGTTTTCCTCGTTGCATATCTGTAATAGATCATTTACATTTTTGGGTGATTTATTTTAATATGTTTATTTAATATAATTCTTGAATCTATTGGTTCTATCACTTTCCTATTTATAACTTTATTTCTATTAACTTTTATTTTATTTAGGTGATTTTAGTGCTTTGTTCTTTTTCCACTTTCATAGATGGTATATGCATGTCTTTTTGTTCTCTTTTTTTATTGCTATGAATACTAAAGATCATACTTTTTTATTGGATGAGTTTAAAGCTTAGTTTTAACCTGGATATTTCTTTATCTTTACAGTCCTAGGAGCATTTAGTTTGTTTTATTGTTTTGAATTTAACAGTTGCTTAATAAATATCTGATGAATTACACTTATGTATCAAAAATAATGGTTTCTGTAGCTTTCTACATATGTTCCCTGTATTAGTCAGTGTTCTCCAGAGAAACACAACCAATAGACATATGTAGATATAGACACAGACAGAGATATAGATGCCACTAAAGATAGAATTACTATAAGGAACTAAGTCACGGAATTACAAAGGTGGGGGTGGATCTCAACATCTTCAGTTAGCAAGCTAAAGATGCAGGAAAGTCAAAGGTAGATTTCCAGTCTGAATCCAAAAGCACAAGAAGTAGAAGAGCCGATGGTGTAAGTTGCAGTCCAAATCTGAGACCAAAGGTAGATTAGGTACTATGCCCCAGCTCAAAGATAGTCAGTCAGGCAAGGAGAACTGGCTCTGTTCAACATTTTTGTTTTTGTTTCTACTGAGGCCTTTAATAGATGGTATAAGTCCCACTCACACTGGAGAGGACCATCTTTTTTATTCAGTCCTCTTATATAAAATTAATCTGATACAGAAATACCACTCAGACACATTAAAAATATGGTTCAGCCAAATGCCTGGGCACTCTGTGGCCTCATCAGGTTGACCTCTAAATTAATAACCACGTTCTCTAAGGATACAGATGAAGACCTAGGACAGAATGTGTCTGTTATGACACTAAATGCTGTGTCTCCTTCCCTAATAACCCTGTTTCCTTACTGTTTTATTGCCAAATACAGGAGAGAAGGGAAGCAAACCCAGGACTGCTATTGACTTAGAATGCAAAAAGCTTGGAAATGGATTTATTCCCACGTGTCCACCACTACGGTAGGCAGAAGGAGGAAAGCTGACTTACAGAGTAATGGAAGGAAGTAACTCAAAACCAAAAGTTCTGCTGCAGCCGCTCACAAATATTCCCAGAAATGGGTCATGCTCAACAAGAAACCACTGGTAGTGAAATGTGAGAATGTCCAGTAGGAAAGAGCTTCAGAAAAACAGAGAAACAGATTCGACACCCATGCAGCTCTCCACTGGAAAGGGCTATGTCACTGTTATTGTTATTTTCTGCCTTAAAACTAGAAAAAATTCTAATTAAAAATTACAAAACACTACCTTCAAAATAACTCTAAGGAAAGAGCATGGCCATTTTATTTCTACAAGAAGAAAGTTCAAGGAAAGTAGCTATAAATTCTGTGTTCCTACATAACACAGTGAGAAAATAATACAAGGAAAGTGAGTTTCATTGGGCTTGAGCTCCAGGTACTTCAGGCAACAACATAAGTGTTTTGGCTTAAAGACTGGTGGTTAATTTAACTCCAGTTGAATTAAATTAGCATAGTGCTGAGTGTAGATGACCCACCTGAGGAAAGTGGCCAGCATAAAAAGAGACGTGGAGGGGAAGAGCAAGGCATTGTGGGTTCTCCTAAGTGTTGTTTGGACCTTGTCCGTTCTCCTGGAGGAGCTTGTGGAGTTTCTTCCCTGATATAAATTTGGCCATTCTCATTGGAGGAGCTCAGGACCTTGTCGCTGAGAATGACTGCAGTTCACTTTGCGGGAAATCTGGTCCTTATATTGAGCATCACTTCCTGGCTCCAGAGGGGAAGATGTGTGCTATTTAATCTCCAGGAGAAGTTTGCCACACTGGCTTCCTGAAATGTATGCGACTGTTCTCATCCTTGGAGGAGCTCAGGACCTCATTGTCACTGAGGATGGTACTTTTCAGGGCAGTCCTGGTCCTTATTTTGAGCATCACTTCTTGGCTCCAGTGTAGGTCCCTCAACCTACTAGCCCAGATCCTTCACCCTGCTGGCATAGACTTTCTAGCTTCCACTGCCAACCTTTGGGCCTTTCCAACACAAATCCATAAAACAGACTTGCATGAATCACTGTCATGTGCTCTAGGTTTTCAGCTGGACTCATGCAGGACATTGCTGTGGGATCCAGGCCCTCGGCTGGATTTTCTAGGTCTTTAGTGTTGTGGACAGATTTCCTGCACTTTCTTGTATTTAACTCTGGGTGGCCATCATCAAATAATATAAATTCTGTGTCCTGTATGTAATTGTTCTCCTTGTAACTCCTGACTACAACAAGAAGCAACAAGAGATTTCTGCAAGGAGTACAATTAGTCATTCTTCCTTTAACTAACAAATTTAGTGTGAGTCAGCAGTTCTCGGCTTTGGGAAAAAAACTTAGGGGTGAAAAAGAAAAAGATGCACAGTGAGGAGAGAAAATGAGTCACCATCTCTAGTTTCTAAGTTCACTAGGAAAAAAGGTTAGTAATTAACGCTGGCACCTACTCTTTACCACACTAGTGTATAATTTTTTCACCTGTGGTCTATCTTAAATACATTAAGAACAATAAACTGTAAGTACAGTATTTAGAAAAATGCCTGGCATACATAATTCTCCTTTCACATCTTCAGGTGATTAGATTCAGGATCCCCATGGATACTAAAATCCTTAAATGTTCATATCCTTTTTATAAAATGGTATATTTTTATATACCCTTGCATGTGTTTCTATATACTTTAAGTCATTTCTAGATTACTTAGATTACCTAGTACAACATAAATATTATGAAAATAGTTATTTTATTGTTTAAGAATGACAAATATAAGTCTATATATGTTCAAGACAGTCACAAATTTTCCCAAATATTTTCCATCTGTACTTGATTGAATCAATGGAAGGCTGATGGTCATAGCAACTTAGAAATTATTAAATACATAAAATAAGCTATAAGCATTTTTTCTAAAGTGTTTTACTCTCATTTAATACTTTTATTGAATGTCCACTGTGACTCATAGTTTTCTGGGTCACGTTAAGGTGAGAGGCCCAACCTACGTTCACGGTCTTCTCCTGGTTAACATGTAAGTTAGTTTCAATAAGCACTCCCTACATTTAGGAGAAGAAGACAGCAGATATATGCTTGGCAATCCCCAGTCCCAGTTTAGTGAAAACTAAAACAATAACCTAGGACATAAGGAGACAAATAAATAAAGGAGGATAGAGAATTACCGCAAAGAAGAAAACAACGGATAGCACGTAAACATATTTTTCCTCACCTCCTCACCCAGTTCTATAGAATATGGCTGAGTGATTTCCTTCACCATAATTTAAATTTAACTCTTCATCTGTGTAGGATCACTCTACTTTAACAAAACTATTCCCTATCAACTGCAACACCTCTGCCCCCAAACTGAAATAGTCTCAAGGAGTTTTCACTTTATAGATGCAAAGCAAAACAGTGGTAATGCAAAATTCACATGCACAAATGCCCAGTTTTCTCCATTCCTTCTCAAAATTACATAGCAAAAGGTTTATAAAAAGTAGAAAAAAAAGCCGGGCGTGGTGGCGCACGCCTTTAATCCCAGCACTCGGGAGGCTGAGGTAGGCGGAGCGTTGTGAGTTCGAGGCCGGCTTGGGCTCAACGCGAGCACAAGGCCGGCCTGAGCTACATAGTGCGACCCTGCCTCAAAAAAACCAGGGCCGGAAAGTTTGGCTCAGTGCCTTAAGCGCCTGCCCTGGCAGGTGCGAGGTTGTGAGTTCAATCCCCAGTGCCGCAAAAAAAAAAAAAAAAAAAAAAAAAAAAAAAAAAAAAAAAAAAAAAAAAAAAAAAAAAAAAAAAAAAAAAAAAAAAAAAAGTAGAAAAAAATGAACAAAAAGTGTATTGCTTTGTTTAATCAATAAATACGTAGTTATTACTGGATAAACAAACTACACATCATTCTGTCCTCCTAGAGTTTATGGTACTAGCTGGGTGGGGTAACAAATACTAAACAAATAATTCTAAAATTCTGTAACAATTTCCATGAAGGAAAAGCATAGTATGAAGTAAATACAAAAATTAAAATGCAAAATATAATAGATAACTCTGTAACATGTGAATAAAAGTATTTGAAGCCAAAGGCCAAAAAACCCCCTCCGTGTATCAGTTTAATATCAAACCTGCAAAAGTATTTCAAAATGCTCTTAATAAGCTCTTGAATGTACTCAGTTTAAATCATAAACATTGAAGAAGAGTCACTGAATGAAAAATATATTAATATTATAAAGGCTCATAACAGCAAAAGGGGAAGTTTGATTACTGCTATCACACATTTTGTAACTCTCTGGAAGGTTTTGGTAAAAGGTCCTTCATCCACTTACTAATGCTGATACTGGTAATACTAGGCCTCATTTACAAAATACCTTGGACTTATGTCACAGTGATGACAAGATAAACAATAGCATTCCACACTTGCCCTGATCTCAATGGAGAATTCTTCTGTACTAGTCAGTAGATACTTTGTTAGATCTACAAGCAAATTTTCAAATATTTTGAAAGATCAAATTGTCCTAAAATGGAGGAAGAGAATAAAGAGATACCAGAAGTCAATCTAAGAAAAGTACTACTATGATCTGATCCTAAGAAGGAATAAGTATTATCATTTTAAATTTGGAAAGCATGGAGCCCCTGCCATTGAGCAGGAAGCCACCAGCAATAAACACTCAGGCAGCAAACAGATGGAAGAAACAACAGGTTACAACTTGGACTGTACCTATTTGGTGTCCTCTGTATCACACACACACACACAGTCATTCCACCAACACTGAAAACAAGATACCACACTTATACTGTAAAAGAAGTGAAGAGTGTAACACTGTCCTTACTGTCAAAGAAATTATAATTTTTTTCAGGATGGTCTCACAAATGACTAACTAGAAAAATATGGATATAAAGAATGTCCACAGAGGCCTTGCAGAAAGACAACTGATTCTTCAAGAGAAGAACCAAGAAAGATGAGGAACTGAAGCCCTGAATGGTGGGAATAGAGAAAAAAGAATTGTGAGTTGAGGACTGAATCTGTTCAAAGGCCTAGGATGTGAAAGCGCAAAGCATATAGAAATTATCTCTGTGACTAGAACACAGCGCTGGGAGGATTTTGGTAGGGAACAAAATTAGAAAAGTCACTCAGTTTCTCATGAGTATGGAGTTTCTTCTGCTGGAAGCAAGCAGCGAGCGAAGGTTTTGGGAATAGTGAGAATATGAACCTGGCTACTTAGTCTCTGTCTTAGGAAGGGAATTCTGGGCACTAGGAGCTGAACAAATGGGAAAGGCACAAGAGGGAAAGAAAAGTATTAGAATGTGTACTCATTTCTATTGCTATAAAGCAAATGATCACAAATCTAATGGATTAAAGTGATACAGATTTATTATCTGTGTCTGTGAGTGAGGCTTAGGTGTGTTCTCTGCTTAGGGTCTGGTAATCCTGCACTCAAGGTCTCAGCCGGTATATGGTCTTATTTGAATAATCTGGTTCCATACTCACTCAGGTTGTTGGCTGAATTCAGTTTTTGGCAATGCTGGAGTGGAAAGACTTCCACTGTGTGAAGACTGTTGCCTGAGGTCATTCCCAGCTCCTGAGGCTGCCAAGGTTCTGGAGGTTCTGTGACACTCGGGCAGTCTCAGTTTGGCTACTTGTCTCCTCCCTCAATCCAGCAGAGTCTCCCATGTCATTCATTCATAGACATGCAGTCATCCTATCATCCTTGCCATGTTCTGCTGGTTGGCTGCAAATCACAAGTCCTGCCCACAAACAAGATGAAGAGATTGCATCGGTTTTTGATACCAAGAAGCAGGGTCATGGGGACCATCCTCAGACTCTATCCACCATACAATGTTACTGGCAGATTATGGCTAAGACATAATTGGGCTTGAAACTGGGCAGAGGCAATAAAAATTAAATGATGACTAATAGGTCATTTATGAGTATGGACTCTATAGGTGGCATGGGTGACAGCAAGGATATTTTGAAATTTCCAAACATAGACATGCCAAGGAGATGCAAGATAATGGTTTATTGAGTATAAGCATTTCTGAGAAGCTTACCAAAGAGGCAGTTTCTCTGAAACTCTCCTAAATTCAGATTTTGTTAAGACCAAGGAATCTGTATGTAAATAAATTTCCCTCTTGACTCTGGAAATGTCAGTGTGCTAGAAAGAGAAAAAGACAGAAGTGCATTTAATATTTAGCTCAGTAAATATTCATTGAATCTGTGACAAAATTCTGCAGAGTAAGGCATAAAAAGACATTTGTCTTGGATGAACCCAAAGCCTGTTGGGAGAGACAGACCCATGGGCAGAACATGAAAAGGAAGCATGGAGAATATGGTAGCCCAAGACGGGATGGTGAACTCAGTTTTACAAGGAAGCGCTGGAACATCTGTCCATAGAAGATATTTCCTAAAAGTAGGAAGGATTGATATTTATTGGTTTAAAAGACCTGTTTCAGTCAACCCATATAATAGCACCCATTAGGTAGGTACTACTATTTTTCCATTTTACATGTAAGTAAATGAAGATGTAAGGAAGCTAAGTTATCAGAGTTACTCAGCTAGTAAATGTGGGCATTTGTTACATACGAGTTCTCACTATACCACCTAAGGAGATTCTTGAAGAAGGAACTACCAAGGTAAATGAGGGATGAGCAAACAGAAAAACAGACACAAATGAGATATCAGGAAATGACTCTGTAAAACAATTTTTTAAAAAGTTTGAATCTATTCCAGAAGCATTTACATTTTTCCACAGGGGAAAATGCACAGATTTTATATAAGAAACAATTTTGCAATTACACTTAGAAATTTAAAGAATGTTGAAGGATCACTGGAGAGAAGAATATCAGTGCTTAACCTAAATTGAGCAAACTTCTGTTTCCGTGAAAGGAAGAGTCTCTTTTTCTTTAGTTGAATTTTAACCATGAAGAAGTGAATAAAAATATGAGGTAGCTAGGAGATTGTCCTTTAAAATAAATGATTTTTGAGATAATATCTATGACCTTCTCTTGATAAGGAGTATCAGCCAGAGGAAAGTCTCTAGCAGGAAATACTCTGTTACTTCTAAAAGTACTCTTAACCTACAAGCAGGATGGCCCAGAAAGGCCTCTCAAGCCGGAAGTGAGATCAGTGACGCCACAAGCCAAGATCAGCTTCTGGTTAATACAGAACACCACAGAAATAGGCTCATCTGTGTCTAAAGTCCACAGTCTCTTCACACCTTGCATCAAATTGTATTTCTGTGTATTGGAGAAATAGGTGATCTGTACTTGTCAGCATCTAGACAGACTTTAATACATCACCATATTTTGGTGTACAGAACAATGCAAATGCTGAATGAATTATAAACTATCATCATTCTCAACCTGCTGGGCTGGGAATCCTCAGTCCCCAGGTTACAGTGATCCAAGATCTTGCCATGATTTGGAAGCAGCTGCCGAAAGGCCAGATGTAACGTCTAGATACAAATAACTACTTTTTAGGAAAGTGTTTTTCAATCTATCTGTGTGACAAGCTGGCTAGTCTTTTTTGTTGTTTGTTTTTAATGTTTAGCCCCCTTCGGACTGCCTGTGGTCCCGTGGTACATGATCAGATTGCAACTTACACAGGCCGCAACTCGTCATGCAGAGCACACAGTACCAGAGCTAGTCTACACCCTGGTCAGTGGGATGAGATTCATGACCATCTGTGTGGACGTCATGGCTGCACCAAGTTGCCTGAAAATGCCTACACACTCAGTTACTTCACTCACCTCATCAGAGTCTGGACACAGTCCATCTGCAAATGTCACTCTGGGAAGCACTGTACAGAAGAGGAGACTTGATGATCTGAGTCACTCTCAGGGTGAGACTAACGACGAATCGGGAAAGAGAGAGAGAAAAGGTCTTCTGTGAGAGGGGAAATGGTGGCTGAACCAACACTTTCTGTCAGCACAGCCACACACAGGGCCAGCTCTGTGAGAGGAAGTTCCTGCTCTGGGCCTCCCTTAAGCAAACACCTGCTCCAGCCTGGAGCAAACAGACTCCAAGTGTCTGCAAACATAGAGCCCCATGACTAAATCCACGAGGAGCTCAAGTTGTGAAATGATTTCAGGCCCACTGCCTTTTTCTCCAACCTGGCCTGCTCGCCCCTGAAAGAGAGTCACCAACCACTTAGTTACAGTGAGGAGCGTGAAAGCCCTCCAGAGAAAGCCCCACTGTTCCCCGACTCTAAATTCCTTCCCCCCTTAAGATAGTTTCTCCTATCTTACATCATTTCTGAAAATGATGTGCATGTAAGGACCAAACGGTATACTTTGTATGGCAGTGTTGCCATTTTTTTTTTGCACTAATCTACATTTAAATTAATATTTTCTAGTTGATGGCATTTTAAGCATGAAGGAAATTATGTATTTCCACTGTAAATAAGAAACATGTGACAATTTCCCTTAGGCACTCTTATTTTATAGAGGGTTTATTTCCATCAGAAAAATAGATATGGACATTGGTCAGCCCATTTGATAGACTTTTATCTTTACATTTACCATTTTATTTTAAATATTTAACTGACAAGATAGATAACATACATATCCACTGTGTAATTATTATAACACTAAAACTAACATATCCATCACTACCTATTATTACCATTTTGTGTTCTACCATCTTATCAAATTTCAAGTAAACAGCACAGTATTACGGCTCCTAGTTAGCATATTGTACATTAGATTTATAGAACTTATTCATTATATGACTGAAAGTTTCTTCCTTTTGACTGAAATCTTTCAGTGCTTGTTGAGATCTTGTATGTCAGACACATAAGGGCTTCACCCAAACTAACACATTTAAATCTTAACATAGCTTTCTGTGATTGGTGCTCATTTCACGGATGAGGAACATGCAGCACAGAGGTGAAGAAATTTCCCCCAAGATCACACAGCGTGGATGTGCTGGAGCCATCCAGCGTCCACAGCAATGCTGACTACTGACTGCTGGGTACCATCAAATTCCATTGCTTACTGAGTTAAAAAAAGAGAGAGAGAGAGAACACTCCAGTAACCAAGTCTCCTCTCCCAAGATGGGGCAGGGGTGTCTGGATTAAGACAGGTATTTAAGTGCACAGGTCTGACTCATCAGGTCAAGTTCCCACCCTCATAGTTTAGGATTAACGGGTACATTGAGGAAGGGTTGCAGGCCAGTCTTAAAGGGCATGGTGGGCTGATGACTCTGAAATAGTCTACTATCGTGGAGAGGGCTAATTTACTCTCAGAGTAGATACCTGGGTTATCCTCATTTAGATAAATGGATTTCCAAGACGTTGCCTAACCAAATGATAATTAGTTGCAACCTACTACTCCTGGGCAAGGGCTTTCTGGCAGCGGTCACACTGCTGTAGACAGCGATCAGTGTGGCTCCAGAGGCTTTGGGCTCTCAGCAGGGGGCTGCTCCTCAGGCTCACGCTCGGGAACCTGACACAGGCTCAGCTTCCTTCACTGAACAGCTGCACGAATCTGGTGAAACAACGCACGTTGGCACGCCTTGTAAGCTGTGAAGCACCACGCAAACAGTCACTGATAGTGCTGTTAACAGTAGAGGCCTCTGTGATCCGCAGCCTTCTTGAAGCTTCCCCTCTTGGCCAGAGCTTAATGACGTGGTTGAGGAAAGCCACTGAGCCTAAGGGTTCTCCCAGGCGAAGCTCACCTTGAGTTAATCAGAAGGGAAGTTTGGCAAAGGGATCAAAGGACAACTTGGCACTAGGAAAATCTACATTCTCTGAATTCCTGAGAAAGGGAGCGCCCAGCTGTGAATTTATTGACTCTCCCTTAATAAGCTCTAATGGAATAAATTTTTGCTTTCTTGGTGCCTGCTAATTAGACAATTATTTAACTGTTTCTTTTTTTTACGACTCTCTGCTGTTGTTTGAAGACTTCTGTCTATTATTTGTAATAAAAACCTCTGTCACATTTTTGCCTCATTATCCTTAACAAATAGTGCATTCCCCAGCCCTAATCCCTAGCTCCCTCGGTTCTCTCTCCCCAGCAGCTCCCCAGTCTAGAGCTCCCAGAGTTTCAAAGACCAGCTGTTATCATTTTGTTGACTGAGAGATTTTTAGAAACTTCTATCACAGGCACAAGGCTCCATGGGGGGCTGTTGAATTAAATATCAGCTCTTCAAACAGGAATTAGCTCAGAGAACAAAAGCAGCAGGGATACATGGGGAAAACATAGGCAAATACCAGAGTCCTCCCCCTCAGTGATGGAGAAACTGGTCCTCTCTCCCCACCCTGGAACTCAGGCTGCAGCGCCCAGGCCTGTGGCTGCAGTTGGCCACTGTGAGTCCTGCAGTTCTGAGGACTGGAGCCCAGCCCTGTGTCCCTGATCTGCCATCAAAGTGAATGATCCCTCTCATTATTCCCTGCAGCTAGTCAGCCTCATGTGAGTACCCCAGAGGGTTTTCAGTTGAGCTGCTGTTTCTTCAGAGGAGAAAAGTGGAAAAACAAGGAAGTAAAGGAATAAACATTTGCTGAGTCCTGTTAGATGCTTTGCTGCTCAAAGTGTGGCCAGGGTCAGCTGTATGGACATGTGATTTGTACGGTCTCCCAGGGCCCTTTGCTTAGGATGGCCATGCTTGGTTTATTGCTCTATGGTCTTGAAATTCTTAATAATTTTATCCTTCCACTTGTTTTATGAAACTGAAACCCAATGGGACATGGAGCACGCACAGGAGCAGAGGGGCTACTGGCAGCTTGTATAATCGTACCCCGTTCACATCCAGCATTCGTGAGGCTACTCAGCACAGGAAGCCCCAGGAAGGTGGGAGTTTAGGGACACGCAAAGCAAGTGCAAGCTGAGCAAGAGTGCTGGTGGCCCCAAGAAACCAAGCATGTGCTTTGAACACAGAAGAAAGAAATGGTGTTCTAAGAAACACAAACACTCATGCAACCAGTTCACCCCTGTGTTAGCCAACCTCTCACGTTTCAAAGGAAAGACAGGGCTCCTTTTCCTTCCTACTCTTTCTTGCTAAGCCCAAAGGGGGAGAATAGTGCTGATGGTGTATCAAGAAATAAAGTAAAAGTGCTTGAGTTCTTTTTTATAGCAGTAGCACTCTTCTGGTAAAAACAAAATACATTTCTATGCACGACCTTTGAAATACAAATTGTGTAATATTGGTTAATCCACTTATGAGTTAAATGCTCTAATACATGGATTTAAAAGTAATATTGCACAATGTAAATGATAGATTATATGCTAGCAATTTATAAATTCAGTTTTTCTTTACTTAATACATTAAATTATAAAACCATGACAAGCTGAACACAAAGAATGAAACAAGTTTGTTTTAGTAACTTGAACTGTATTTTCTTCCTGTTTTTTGAACAAAGGGCCCCACCTTTTCATTCTGCAGTGTCCACCTTTCTTGTAGCACCACAAAGATCTGGAAGCTCATGAGAAATACAAAATTCGCCAGGCATGGAGGCACACATCTGTAATCCCAGCACTTGGGAGGCTGAGGCAGGAGACTTGCTGTGAGTTCAAGGCAAGCATGGGCTACAAAGTGAGTTCAAGGCTAGGCTGAACTGCATAGTGAAACCCTATCTCAAAAAGACAAAATACATAAATAAATAATTTTTTTAAAAAAAGAAAGAAAAAGAAATGCATAATTCCAGGCCCTCCCCAGACCTATTAATTCAGAACCTACACTTCAACATAATTACAGGTGACTCGTGTGCACATTTGAGAAGCACAGGGTTAGAGCACCTGCTCGGTGAGTCACAGGTGCTCAGCAGAGGAATTGGGATACCAGCTCCGGCAGGCTGACCGGAGTAGAGGTGAGTAACCATTATTCTCCACTCTGAGGCTGTGACATTCACCCATATGATCGCCAATTTAAAAGATGTAGAAACATCTTAGAAAGGTAGTAAGTCATAAAACATGACTTAGAAGTAAAGCTGCCTAGTTCTAAACCTAAGTTGTGTTCATTGCTATCAATTATTTCCAAGTAAGAGTAAGCATCAGAAATGACTGGAATTGGTTACATACAGATTCCTGGGCTCAGTACCAGATGCAAAAAGTCACAATCTCTAGGTTGAGACTTTAAAACTCTGTATTTATAAATAGTAGTTCCAAATCTTGAACTTTTCTGGAGCTTTTTAAAGTCCCAATGTCCAGGCCATATAGTAAATCAGCACTTAGGGAGCTTGGACTCAGATATCAGAACTTCAAATCACTGTGACCTCCTGCTTGAGAACACTTACAGCTGACGTGGATGCCTGCCTGGGTCTGGAGAGCCTTGCTGTACACCTGTATATGCACCCGTTCACAGGGCGCCCCACTGGGTTCCTGTGCACACAGATTAGAAAGGAATAACTTGTAAGCAAACAAAAGATGGGGGATTTCAGGAAACTAATTTCATTTCTAGGGCAAAACTAATCAACCAGCTCTTAATGTGAAAAAAATGCAATTTGTACTCAGGATCACTGGAGTGTATTTTGTTAATGAAACTCTAAAACGTATCTAAGAATCATGAGCAGCCAAAAAAGCAAGAACTATGTGCTAAATATTTATATCTGTTTCTAAATCAACAGTTTAATCTCCAAGAATAATGACATTCACTAGTTATTGTTCTGGAACATCTGACAGGTATTCATGTTAAGAGAGGAGCAATTTATAACAACAGTCAAGAAATTGTGGGAGCCCAGAGTCTAAGACCTCCTAAGACCTAGGGAAGAAGGAAAGGAGCCAGTGGTCTCCTAAACCGCTGGCAAGAGTCTCAGGCACTCAAGGTCAGAAGGTCCCCAGAAGTCAAGAAATAAAACCCCCTTCCAAAACTCAGCTTTTCCCTGCAGCATCTTACACAAAATTTGTCTAAGCTTTTTCCAGAACCACCACTTCCATATGAATCACTTGGCTGCTTGCTTAAATTAAACTGCAGCCACCTCTAATCCCAGCCCAAATCCCCAGACCACTATCACCTGAGGATGCTGCTTACCAAGTGCTCCCCAAGTGATTAGTGTGCACATTAAAGTTTGAAGACAGCTGTTCTGAAAATTGTCAGCTAACTCCATCCCAGAATTAGGCAGTAAGAGGTTCAGCAAGCTACAGCCACCTTCTAGAAGTTCTGGTGGTTGACCAGCTGGTTTCCCACCCTTTGAACAAAAAACATGAACCTTCAGACTTCTATCTTTCCTATCTACTCAAGAGTTAGTTGGAGGTCATTCTACTCATATCTCAGAATGTACAGTATGGATCTTTAGACACTTCATAACCAAATACAATCAATACAGGGATCATCTACATATAAGCCAAAATAAACCGCCTGCCCCTGCCGTGTTCTCTCCCACATATGTCCAACTGACCTACTTTGTAAGGTCTCACAAACATATAACCAATGCTTGATTTTGAACTCAAACCTACTCCCCAAACTACAAATACATGGTCCTGTATAGCTCTTCCAAGGCCACCCAGAATAAATTTTGTCTCATCTATATGACAGTCCTTACATGCTACAGGAATATATCACATTCCACTCAAACTTTTCATCAAGCTGAATAATGCCACGGCCTCTAGATTTCTCTTTTTATTAAATTGTCTTAAAATTCTGTTTGTATGTGATCTTATGCAATATGTATTATTGTTTTGGTACATGTATTTTAAGTTCATGTTAGTGAAATTGTGTAATATCTCATTCTGTTCTTTATTGTTTCATCAGACACAAGGTTCACAGCTATGAATATTGCTATATGTGCATCTCACTTTTGTCCTCTATGCTGTCTTCTCTGTGCCTTCTCAGTCTCTCTCTCCACCCCCCTACCATTGCACGTACAGTCTTTCCCATTTCTAATTTTATACAAATTCCTCTTTATTTATGACCCCTTTAAATAAAAAAGGAAACCTCATTCCACCCATTAGAAAAGCACAGCATGCAGGAGACACTTTTAGAGGGTGTATCATTCTAGGTTCTCTCAGTGGCTACCCAAAAGAATATCCAATAAGTAGGGTGTTTCATGGAAATCCTATTATAGGGACAATGCCTCATTTAAACTGTGTATCAGTGAAGGACATTTTCTTCTTTCTCAATCTGAATAAACCTATGACATTGCAAATATTGTCTCCTGAATAGGCTAACACTGCATTCTATTTGCTTCTGTTTACAGAAGTCCTAGTTGTATTGTTAAAGTCAGTCTGATAAAAAAAAAAAAAAAGGCTCAAAATATTCAGAATAAACCTTGGAGCTCATCTACCATGAAGTTGCCTAAGGAGGTGGCAGTAAACCCCAAACATTTCATGAAGAAGGAAATGAAGGTCTAGAGAGGTTCAGCCACTTGCCCAGGGACACAAGCCAATTAGCGCCCGGGAGCCCAACGGACTGGACCAGGTGTCCTGCCTCCCAGCGTTCCCTCCTTGTGACCGTGCAGGCCCTGCTCCCTGCAGCACAGCGGAGGGCTGTGCGTTGGTTCCTACAGCTGCCTCCCACTCCCCCAACCTTCAATACTGCGAAAGCAGAGTACACAGACCCAGTCTGTATTGGCACTTCAGAGCTACAAAGCCTGCATTATTTAACACTGGCTTTAGCTATCTGGGATGGAGAATAAATAGCACTATAATAAAATCCATAAAATATAGCAAATTGGATTTTTTTCAGGGATGGCTCCAAGCACAAGTTGGTAATCAAAAGGTTTTCAGAAACACTGGAAATAGTGTTTTCTGGGTGGAAATTTCCCTGAATCTTAAGAGCATCCCTGTTTTCCATCATCCATTAGCTGAATACTTTAGGAGGAGAGACACAAGTTACTCTAAGTTGCAAGGAAGCAGGGCATTTTCCAAAGGCCTCACAAAGAATGCTTTCTCCCAATACCTTCATGAAACATGCTCATCTTAGGAAAGAAGATCTTTAATGCTCAGGGTCTTCTCTATTCCCAGGGGAGCAGCAGTCTACCTGGTAGAAGAAAGAGTGGCTGTACTTTCCAGCAGAGTGATTGACAGCAAGGAACAGTGATGTTCATGCTGCCTTTATAGATATTTGGGTTTGCAGGACTGCTACAGATGAAGCCTCCGTCCTCATGCATTGGGCCACAATTCAAATTTGACATCAGTTAATGCCTCTTCTTAAGGCTTCCAAAGAGCTGTTTCCCACCAGTGTAGTCAAGTGAGAGGCAAAAATTAGTACATGCTCCCATCATGATTGTCCTATTACTGTAGTTCTTCCAAAAGGAAGCTCCAAGGTCTAGAACGCCTAATGAGTGTAGCTTACTACCTCTTTTCCAGTCAAGTTACCAGTGAGGTAACTAACAGGACATTGGTTAGAGGATGAGATCACAACTGTCACAGCACAATTGAAGATAGCCATCAGGGTATCAGAGATTTGAAGAAATCTGGAAAATAAGGTCAATGGGATGGGGTGAATATTACCACCCTAAAAACAAAGATGAAGCATGGATAAAAGTTTTTGTCTTCAGGAGAAGCTGGAGACAAGATAAGCAACTTGGTAACAACAAATTCATAGTGCAGGAACAGGCTCTGAGACAACTGGCTGAGTTCACCAAAGAAATTTTTTTTAGATCAGCCAGGAGTATTAACTCCTCCTTCACCACACAGGTGGGAGAACCTTGGTCTGCTGGGTGAAGCTTCCCAAGCACTCCTTCACACACACACACACACACACACACACACACACACACAAAAGAGCAACTGTCTGGATAAAGATCAATGTGTGAAGGACATAGAGAGAGGAAAACAGTTTTCTGCATTTCTACACTCCACCTCAAATCCTAAAGGAAAGAACGAGGAGGAAGTGGAGGAAACAGATGAGGAGAGGGGAAGGGGCTCTCCTTTGGATAGTCCGCCCTCACTAGCAAGATGCTAGCTTTGTCCCCTACAGTAGCAATAGACAGAATGCACACTTCACCTCAATATGACCTTCACGAGACACCACCACTCCCTCCCTCCACACCTTCCCTCTCGTGTGCACACACCAGCACAACCACAGAGGAACTGACATCAGAAAGACAGTCATTACTGTGGCCCTTCATTCACTGATAACCAGAATGCACCAGACCCACAAGCAAGAACTGCAGACCAAGAAGGTCCAACACAGAGACTAAAGCAAATGTGTGACTCAATAAGAAACACGGATTACAGGGAACACACACAAACTTCTACAAATCTAATTAACACACTCAGAGATCACAAAGAATTTCATTCCTAGAAAGCAAGACATTTGGGTCCAAAAGTCAAAACAAAAGATCAAGAAATGTAAAATGTGCAGAAAATATTAAGTGATACAAAGATAGTCAAGAAATCCAGCATCTATTTAACAAAAATTCCAGAATTACAAAAAGAAAAGAAAAAAGTTTCCCAAGGCTTAAGACAGATAAGAGTCTTTGGATTAAAAGTTCTGTGCCAGTGGGTCCAGGGATATAGCTCAGCAGCACAGCACCTGCGTGGCAAGTGTGAGATCATGAGTTCGATTCCTGGAACCTAAATACATAAGCAAAATAAAAGTTCTTACCATAAACTAGGCATGGTGGCACAGGCCTGTACCAACACCTGGGAAGCTGAGGTAAGAGGATTGCTGCAAGTTTGAGGCCAGCGTATTCTGCATCATGAGTTCAAGGCCATCCTGAATTGAACAGCAAGACCCTGATTCAAAACAAATAAAACAAAAGTCCCTACCAAGTATCAAGTAGGATGCGCAATACAGGTTGATAAAATGTCAAAATTACAAAATTTAGGGGAAAATAATCCTCAAAATTTACAAAGAAGAAATTTACAAATACGAAAATGATCATAGCCTGTATTTAAACATTTTTTATTTTATCAACCATATATACAACACATATTCCACATCAAGTCCAGTTCTAGGCGTCTTAAAAAAAAACACCTCATTTAGTGAATTAAATATCACATTCACTCTTATCAATAAATTTAAATACTGGAATACAATCAAAAAATGGTTTAAAATATAAGACAAAAATATTCCTTAACACCTTTGAAATACATGTTCAAATCATTGGTTAAACATGTGGACAAAATACAGGTTATTTTTTGTCATTCAACATTTTGGAAAATTCACATGTTCCACTTGGAAAATAAAATACATTAGAAGCAAATGAAAGAAATTTGAAAAGATTTTTAAAAATACAATACAGGATACAATAAACTGGTAGTTGAACATGTCCTAGAAGAAACAAGAAAAGTTAAAAAGAAATTAAACCATGTTCCAGTGGACCCTGGCACTTGGGGTGCTCTTTTTGGAGCACTGGTGATTTAGTGACACTAGACATTTCCCTCTCGATGGCCAGGCACTAAGTGTGGTGTGACAATGGATAACTTTCACATAATCATAACACTAAAAATGCTGTCTGCAGATTTAATTTTTCTAAACAATAGTTAAAGCAAGAAAATGTCATTACAGAGTAAAATATAAATGCAAAAGAAAAATATAAATTCAACAAAAACAAGGGCAAGAAAAAAGGGGAAAGGAGACTTGGAGAAAACATAAATTGAGTAAATAACTCAACTTTCATGTCAGAAAATTAGTGAGTATAATCTAGCATTAAATATTCAAGATAAATGATCATTTAAGGTTATAAAAATGAATTTCAAAACAATCAAATATGAAATGGTTTAAAATAGTTACTAGGAATTTACAGAAAGTGTTCTGTACTTTCTGCTCAATTTTTCTGTACTCCTAATACTACTTTAGAAATACCTAAACCAGATCTGATGGCACGAACATGTAATCCCAGTATTTGGGAGGTTGAGGCAGAAGATCACAAGTGGGAGGCCAGCCTGAACCATATGGTGAGACCTTGTCTTTAAATAATAATAATAATAATAATAATAATAAAGTCTACTAATTAAAAAAAGAAAGTTTCTTCTGTGCAATACGAAGGTGCTCTTTCTATGTGGTCTGAACATTTTCATTATGATTATTTTAATACTATAATGCATTAACTTTAGAATAAGCACTAAATAAAATATTGACAAAAAATAAAATTTTTGACTAGTATATTTGACCTGTTTTATGGTTATATATACCCTCTCAACTCCTTGACAACTTGTCTGTCTGTTTCCTGTAGCAATTAACAGAGTACTTTGTTTCTTAAGTGCAATTAAAATGACTATTTGTAAAAATTTTAAAGAAATTCAAGCACAAAGGCACAATTATCAACCTTTCTCAGTAATTTGTAGCTTTTATCAATCCCTTCGTATGTGCCATATCTAGTTGGACAGATTTTGGCGAGGGACCATGGTCGTCTGTACCATCTGCTGCCTGTCTGGCCCTCTTCTCCCCGTGGTCCCGGACTCTTGACTGCCTTCCTAAACTTGCCTGGCAATGCCTGGCTCTCCCACGCCCCTGACTGCTTGCTCTGAAGTGTGAAGGCTTTGTGAGTCTGCGTGGCCTTCCTTACCATGGAGCCATCCTTCTCTATCTCATTGCGTTTTCCTTTCCCTTTCTGCCTGCGTCCCTCTTGCTCCCCTGCCTCGTCACACAGGCCCATTCATTCTCATCTACCCCTCTCCACCACATCCCTGGCCAGAATATCAGTCTGAAGTACGTGTTATTTGTTATGTCTATTGATTCAAGTTTTATGTTCTTCATTCTTAATTAACTTATCATTCATCCTGTTCCCACAGAGGATTGTTGTGTAATTCAAACAACAGAGACTTTGCTGATAAAGCTATTTGTAAATCAATGTTCTGTAAACTGAATCATATTTCAAGTTTACTAGAAGAGCATCCTAGATAAAAGAATCCTATGATGAAAAATTAAAACAATTCCCAGTAATGAATATTTTTGTATATTTCAAGTTTTAGATACTGGCTATGCACAATAAAATAAGCTCATTTTAATGTCACCTACCAAAATCATTCTGCCATAGTTTTGGTTGATCAGCTTAGGAGAGATAATAGATATTAAAAAAATCTATAGAAAGGACAAAATGATTCCCCCTGGAAGCCCTCCTATATGAAAATGGAAGGGCAGGACAATGATGGATGAATGAAAACATGCACAAAGCCTGAAAATTTTTAAAGGGAAAAACAGAGAGAACACCCATTTTTCTATATATGTTTAGTTAGTGCTATATTCCAGGCACTCTGCTAGGTACAGAAGATAAAATCTTGATTAAGACATAGTGTTTGCCCTCAAGGATTCACAGTCTAATAGGACACACAAACACATAAATAAGTAATTTCCAAACAACATGTAAGCATTATGAATAATAGTAGAATGCCTTTTAAAAAATGCAAAAGCTCAGCAGTGGCACCAAGTGGGGAAAACTTCACAAGAGCAGACACTAAGTCTGCTTGTTTCATCTGAAGTGTGGATCATACGGCCTTACTTACATCAGATGCATAACAAGGATTCATTACTAAATTGTCGGGTGATGTCCTCTGCTGTGGTAGGAGTCAGAAGGGACCAATGAACAAAGGCGTCAGGGAGGAGAAGGTACTCAAACAGAGACTTGCCGGCCAATGCATGTTCTGTCGTGAGAGTGGATGAAAGTGGCATTTCAGGGAGAAGCAGCGGGGAAGTGAGGCACAGAGGTGTCAGGGACCGCTGCACAATGGAGAACGGCATGTGGGCTGCTCCAGTGCCACCCAGAACGCGTCACTCACAAAAGCCCTCTCCAACACCACCAGCGGGAGAGAGAACCTACTCTCATGCAGGCATATTCACCTAGTGCTTTCTCTCTTTATGGTCTCATCTGCGCTTTTTTATTGAGTTGCTTCCTGTCCCCTTATGCTCCTTTGTATAACTGGTCCCTTGAGGGACCACCTACTAATTCTTCCAACTGCCAGCCCCACCTTTTTGTGTATATTCCTAAATTACTGACTTGTCACACCTTTTGTAGGAAGTTGTCTAACTTATTTGTTACAACAAAAATGTTCTATCCATTCCAGGCTTCCTTGTTGGCCCCTGCGGGACTTGTTAGAAGTAGTACAGTGACTATGTGGGTTTCCATAGGTACAATGAACTGACATCCAGAATTTTCCAGGGCAAGTTTTATTTCAAATGCTCTATTCTGTGCTTTAGCCCTTCAAAATCCCAGAGGTTTGAATATTTCATCCTCTGTCTGCGTCTCCCAAGTTTGATCTCACAGCACGAAGCAGTACAGCACAAAATGCTTTTGGGAGACCGTGTCACCATTTTTGTTTCAGGAAATCTGAAGATAAGATTCCTGAGTCTTGTCTCCTATGACGATTTGTATGTTCTAACATTTACCGCAACCACCTGCCTTCCCCAAGGCTGCTGCAGGAACAGGAGTTGCATCTTCGGCACAGTCGTGCAGCACAATAGCTAAAAACTGGACATTATCAGTGCTGTCCTTAGGGAGAGCAGGAGCAGTAACAGAGGCAGCAAGGCAAGACACACTGTGTATGGAATTTGCAGCCAGCCACACCTAGATTCAAATGCCATTCCTACCACTTACTGGGTGCCTAGCACTGTAGCTGGCCTTAGCAAGCTAAGTGCTCTTCTTTCCCCATCAAGGGGTGGAACAGAGATAGGGAGTCCTTTAGCTGTTACAGTTTGTCACCCAAGAGTACCTAAATGCAGCAACAAAATAGATCACCTTGGCCTCCACTCCCCCAACCCTAGCCAAAAGCAACATGTGTTCCTCTACCACCCTCATTTAAGGGCATGGCCCACATTTTAACCTTTGTCTCCCCTGAATAGTTTCCCACGGGCCCTTCCTCCCCCAGGACCTCCATGCATCATACCCCAAAGGATAGCATGACCCACATAGACCCTGCAATGTGGTCAGTGCTTACCTGGGGGTCATGAGCTAGGATGAGGTGCTTTGTAAACCTTACATCTGCATCCCAACTTCTCAATTCCTGTTTCTCTCTTACCCTTCAGGGATACTGCATGAGACCATATAAATTTGCCCTATATGGATATGCACAGTCTATTGAGGGAAGGCTCCTCTGTAGCCATATAACTATCAGGAGGGGGGGTCCTTTCCCAAATCACGCAAAGATACTGGTGTACCAACAAGTGATCCCACTTCTCATCAAGCAAATGCACTCCAGAAACAACCTCTGTGGGCCAGGAATATAGCTCAGTGGCACAGCACCTGCCTGGCAAGCACAAGGTCCTAAATTCAGTTCCTGGTATCAAAAAATTAAAGTAAAATAAAATAACCTCCATGAGCCTGACACCAAGCCCTCTCCTTCCTTGCTCCTCCCTGTGTCCCATCATCCCAACTAGCTTCTTATCTATTCTTCTCTTTCATGTAGTCTTCTCTCTACGCTGCTTCCATCTCTTTCACATGCCTTGGTCATTTAATATGAATACAAAGACCAGCATTTCATCTTGAATTATGCCAGACCCTCCTTCATTTTGCCTCTCAGTGACTCCAAGCCTGCCAAAGCCCAGGGAAATACCGCACAGCAACGTGTGGGCAGTGAATTTCTAAGAGCTAAAATACATACCCAATTTACATGACTATTTGCATTTGTGTATAAATTATACATCAATATGTATCCTCCCAAGGCAGTAAGTTACTAAAATAATTTTGCTACTTTAAAACTTGTCATTGCTCAATTTTTCCTCTCTCCCCCCTGCTGCAACGCCCACACACATCTTTTCATTCCTCAGGAGAAAAAGACGAAAAGAGATAGAAAGAAAAGGGTAAGAATAAAATAGAGGAGAAAATGGAACAAAGGAGAAAATGAAAATGAGAAAAGGAAACTATCAAAAAAATAATAAGCATATTTAAACAATCAAATAAAGGATACCACTGTTGTGAGTTTGTAATGAAGATCAGGTGCAATCTAACCTACCCACCAAAAAAAATAAAATATGAAACCAAATATATAATTTGTTATATCTTGTGTTTACATGTCCCCCCAAAGCATCATGCATTCATAGGCAGGACTTTTTCAGAAATACCTGGATCTAAAATGTGTGGTGCTGGAATTAATGATGTGTCACTACTAAACTGATCCACCGATTGGTTTGGCACCTCCCTTATTCCCAGCAGCCTAGATAGGATACAAAAGGAGCAGAAAGAAACTGCTAAGGTTCCCTGCTTGAACTCACCTGACTGCCTGCCATGGACTGTTTCTGCTCTGCGATACCCCTCTGCCATGGCACTCTGCCTTGGAGCCAGCTGACTATGAACTGAACCCTCCATGAACTGTAAGTCAAATAAACTTTTCTTCCTCTAACTTTGGATGTCAAATAATTTGTCTCAGCAATCAGAAAAGCAACTAAGACAATGCTGCATCTATGTAATTTCAGATAAAAAGTATATAGCATTTAAAATTTTTGGACAATTTTTAATAATTTTTTAGTCATTTTGATGTGAATGTGTAATGCAGCCATTTAACAGTATACGAATGTCACAAGACACTTCTGTTATACTTGTTTAGTGCTCACATGAAACTAGCTGTTTGCAGTGATACTGCAAAAGAATTAACCAAGGCCAGGTATGTGATAGACAATGTTCATCTGACCAACCCACTTCTTTGAGATCATCCTTTTCCTGCCCCAGCCCAGCCGATTTCAATTCAGACTTCCAGTCAGTCCTGTGTCACTTTGGACTCCCACATTCCCAGGGAATCGACTCTTTCCCCCAAGCATCTGAACTTGGGGTTAGGGGTTCTGGGTAGATTGAGCTCTTCTCTTGAACCTAAGAACTGAGTTCACCTTATAAGGAGGTCATCTTCAACTAGGAAGAAAGAAACACAAATAACGACTGCAGAGAGAAGAAAATTAAGTAGGGAGAAGCCCAAGTTTTGCAAGGTGACTGATTATGCCTTATATACTCCAGGGTGCAGTTACATTCTATGCCTCAGGACTTCAAAACATCTACATGTCTGTTTAAGAAACTTCCTCTCTCTGCTCCAGGCAGTTTGGGTAGGTTTCCATTACTCTCTACCAAAAGAACCTTGATGAAATCTACTCAATCTAATTAATCTAGAGTCATTTCTGATTTAATTTTGTGTAAATATATTTGAATATATTTGAAGCATTCTGTGGCTAATAGAATTCTTTCCTATTACTATTAAATAAGTACAAACTCTTCAAAATACAGCCAGTTTGTCTAAAGAACTTTCCTTAACAATGTCCTATTTTTATCCATAAAAATATCAGAGATTGTGGGGACATGTATCAGTTTGCATTCCTCAATGGATTATGCTTTTGTAAATTACACATCTTGGAAACTAAAATACATCGAAGTTCAATAAAATTCTCACCCGTGGGTCTCACTCTTTCATTTCTGCCATCAAAATACCAATACCTAATTAAATGTGAACAAACATTGGAAATGTGCTAATTCAGTTAATAAATGCATGGAAAGAGCAGAGGCACAAATAATGAAAACAGAAAAAAAAGCAGTGAAAAGAAGGCAGTGCTAATAGCACAGGATAAATCTGATAAATTCTTCCGGACAGGCTGCAGGCTGCGTAAGTAATTTATTACAGTAGAAAAGAAAGTGCAGTGTGTGAGGAGCAGCAGAACCTAGCAGAAGCAGCTGGGCAGCCAGAGTGGGGCTTGTTCTGTCTCCCACACCTGTGTGGTACCTGCAAGGGTGATGTCAGAACCCCACACTGCATTCTTCCTGCTTGGCAAGTAACCATCAGCCAACACCAATGTGGGATGAAACACGTATCTTCCCCATCGCACAGGGCGGAGTCGGTAACTCTCAACTATTTTTTATGCTTTCGACAAAAAAAAAATTGCAGACTCAGACTAGTAATTTATGTGATAATTTATGCATTCAAAAAATGTCTTATCACTATGAAGTACAGGCACAGACTGGAAGCCACATATATGGGGAAGACCCCGTATCTCCCTTTAGTTGATACAGGTTTTAGTGAGTCCTGCGTCCATGCTCTGCTTCTTTCCTGCACTAATATAACTCACGTCGTATTGAGAGACAGCACTATGGTTACCATTACTAACATCTGATATTTACTCAATAACAGGGACTGTAAGGTGGTGTGTATACACGCACATGCCGTATGGATGTGTACCACATTGTAAGCGTGCATCATAAATGCATATTGCACATCAAGCAAACATACATAGCATACTCATAAAGAATTATATGTGTACACTTTTTAGAGAAATATATGTGTATATTTCTTACCTATGTGTCATATATAATTCTCTTTACAACTCTTCATAGCAGGTGTTCTTCTACTTGTTGTCTAGACCAGCAAATGGAAGCTCAAAGACACTAGTAATTCACCCAAATCACAAGGTAAGTAAATGAGGGAGCCAGGATTGAACACAAGTCTCTCTTAATTCAGAGTCCATGCATTTCTATTTCACTATAGCTGAACACAAACCACACTAAGCTGGTCTGGAAAAAAAGAGACATTCACTCAGTCATTCAGTTGCTTATTCATTATTCTCATTTATTTATTGAATATTGTCCTGCTGCACAACTTCATGGAATGTCATTCCCTGTGAAGCGTGTATTAACCTTACCCCAGCACAGCACGGTGACTGGAATGACAGTCACTCTTCCCGCTCTTGCACAAGTCCTTCTGAGTTGTACAAAAGTAAACTTAGACTATATTTGCCTTCAAGGGTCCTATGGTCTGTTTGGGGATAACTAAAACACCTGTTAACCATACCAAGGAAAATATAATAATGCCCTAAGCAAAGTAAAACTACAGAAAACATTCCAAAGCAAGCAGCCAGTCTCCCGAAGGGCTGCTTGAACAGATTAATAAAGGAGCCCTTTAAATACCATAAGCAATTTGCTAACTGCACAGGTGGCCTGCCGCGGCCCACTGCTGCCGAGCACATTCCAAGACGCCACAAGGAAGCGAAGAGAATGAGAAAAGCTTTTTACATTTTTTAATCTTTTGGTGTTGATTTATTTTCTCTGCTATGAGTAGAAGCAAGTCGTTCTCCCTCCTCCTGCCCATTTCACCTGCTCCCCCATTTTAACACACAAACTCACTCTCTCTCTTTCTCTCTTTCTCTTTCTTCTGTCCAATTTAAATTTACAGTTCATCTGTGTTCTTCTTCATTTGGGTTCCAGGGATTCAATATAGAGAATGCAAGTATGTGTTCTCCTGCTACCTGCCCTAGCTCAGCGTACTGACAACAGATAAAATTAAAGGACATTTAAAAAGACCCATGGTTCCAAGAATAGACATCAGAAAATATTAACAAGTAATGAGTCCCTATTTGGACACAAAATAAATTTCCCTTCATGTTATTTCTCTCATTCACAGATCTCTGATAATGCACTTATGCCTGTAAAATATATTAGGGATTCAATTTTGATATTTTTCACATATCTAGTATAATCTGTTGCTACAGCTCCAAAAAATATATTAAATTGATGCTAATCCTATAGCTCTGTGAATACACACATGTGCGTGTTCCCTACCCAGAGATAAACTGCATCTGTTCTTTATTTCCCTCCTTCCATTGGTATCTAAGTTTTCATTCTTCTCAAGGAAGGAAGATATTAATTTTTTGCTCTAGTAGTCAGAGGATTAGAAGCACTAAAAAGATGCACCATGGTCGTGTTTATTTGTGGGTTTCTTTTTTTCAATCTAAAGACCAAAAAGAAGCAAATCTAATTGGCAGATACATGAAACAGGGCTGCTTTCTCAAACAGACTATTTTCTTACTGCCGGCTCTCCTCTTGTGCTCTATCCAACAACCCATCTTTGTAAATATAGGGTTTGCTTTATAATGAATCTCGGGAAATCCTCCTGTCACTCAGCCAGCCAGGAGCAGCCCTTGTTGGCGTGGCACGTCCCTTCACAGGTGCCTACGCCTGCAGAGAAGACATCAGAGATTCCCTAGTGGGAAGAAAAGCCACAAAACAGAAGGCTTTAAAGTCAAATGAAGATTTAAGAGAGAAAGGTTATTTTCGTTAGGGGAGGAAGTGGATGGGAGAAAGAGGCAGAGGAGACAGGGACCAGACCTGGAAACCAACTGTGCTCTTCAGTGCATGGTGAATTGCAGATAAGCAGTGCTTCTGGAGTAAACTAAACCTGCCTGATCTTCAGGAACCTGAACCTCATAAAATACAGATCCCTGGGTGCCACAGTTTGGATTTTAAGGACACCCCAAGTGCTTCCTCCAGGATAGTGTTATTAGGAGGTGGTAGAACCTTCCAGAGGTAGGACCTAGTGCGAGGCCCTCGGAACACAGAGGTCACGCCCCAAAGGGGACTAGGTGACCCCAGTTCCTTCTTCTTCCCTCTTTTGTGTCCGAGCCATGACGTGAGTGAGTTTGCTTCAACAAATGCTACTGCCATCATGGGCAGGCTCACCACAGGCCCAAGACAATGGGGTCAACTACTCACAGATTTAGTCTCCAACACTGTCAGTCAAAATTAATCTGTTCTCTTTATAAGCTGATTATTTCAGGTGCTTGTTGCAATGACGTAAAGCTATCTAATACACTAGGAATCGAAAGCTTTGGACACTGAACACAGGAACCTATACATCTCTAAAGTAAAACGGGTGATGGAGCTTATCTGTGTTTGGAATACAAATTTGTGTTGTCTTGACCTAGCAGAAGTTAATTTCAACAGGGCTCATGCAGGTTCTGAGATGGGCGTGAGTCACTGAGACCCTTGAACCCCTGATTAAAGAGGGCAATTGAGAGGCAGAGAAATAGCTGTTCTCAGAGCAAATCCTAGCAAGGTCTACAATTTAAACACAAATCAATGGCTCCAGAACTAAGTGGCAAAACCAGGAATAGAAAGAAACATATAAATGCAAGCATCATACAGGAAAATGTAGTGAGATATGTTGCCTAGTTGAATATGAAGTATGATTCGACATAGCGAGCCTGAGGTTTGATTCTGTGTCCTAGAGCCAGCATCTTCTCTCCACCCATTCGATCCCCCTTGTGTCTGTACCTGCACCCCAGCAGCCACAGACCAGGGATCGTATTCTACTCTTGCTGACTCCCTTTGCCATTTCCACTTACATTGTTCTTTGTTGTTTTGAATTTCACAGTTTCCTTCCACTGCTACCCCTACCTCAAGATTTTTAGGAATTTTGTTTTTTCATGCCTAGAATTTCTTCTCCAAGCTTAACTCATCGATCAGATTTGAGATCAAGCATCACTCTACAGAGAAGCTTTCCTTTACCTCCAGTCTAGGTCAGGCCCAGAGTTACATGCTTTCCTTGTAAAAGTAGCTCCTCGCTACTTTTCCCTCGGTATTTCTCATCTGTGCAGTAAGCTACTGTTATGGATTAAAAACTGGTGGTCAACTTAGCACCAGCTGAATTAATTCAGCTGGTGTTGAGTAAAGATGGCCCACCTGAAGAAAGTTACCAGCATAAATAGAGATGTGGAGAAGAAGAGCAAGGCATTGTGGGTTCTTTCAAGAGTTGCTGTTTCAAGCCGATGGTTCTCTTACAGGTACTTGTCATGCTGGCTTCCTCAATATGGATTCGGCCATTATCATCAGAGAAGCTCGGGACCTCATCAAAGGGAGTGGCTGTGGTTCACGTTGCAGGAGCTCTGCTCCTCACATTGTGCATCGCTTCCTGGCTCCGGAGAGGAGGCTGTGTGCTGGAGAAGCTGGTCACGCTGGGCTTCCTGACCTGTGCTCAACTGTTCTCATCGTCGGAGGAGCGCGGGACCTCATTGCCATTGGGGATGGCTGTGGTGCTCTTCAGGGCAGCCTTGCTTCTTCTTGAGTGTGACTTCTTGGCTCCCATGTAGAACCCTCAATCCACTGCACAGCTCCTTCACCCCGCTGGCATAGACTTCCTATTTCCACCTCTGACCTTTGGCCTTCCCAGCACAGAACCATAAATAGACTGGCGTGAGTCCTTATTGTGGGCTCTTAGATTTCCAGTTGGATTTGTGGGAGGCATTGTCATGCACTTGGGTCCTAGCTGAACTCTTGCAAGACACTGCTGTAGGATCCAGGCCCTCAACTAAATATCCTGGTTGCTGTGGACAGATTTTCCTGCACTTTCGTGTGTTCAACTTTGGGTGACTATCATAAAACAGTATTATAAACTCTATGTCCTGTATGCAGTTGTTCTTCCTGTAACCCCTGAATACAACAGCTATCTTTTTTGTGATACATGATTAATGCTTAACTCTCCTACTAGTATACAAACTCTACTTAGGAAGTGCTATGGTTTGTGTCTAGATGTTCTCTCAAAGCCTCATGAAGTCATAGGTGGGTTTTTTTTTAAGAGGTGGCTGAAGCTAGAGTGTGTGATGCTTAGATAAGGGCATGTGATTACTGAATCAGTCCACTAACTGGTTTGGCACTGCCCTCATCCCAGTAGCCTAGACAAACTATAAAAAGGGCAGAAAGATGTTGTTAAGGTCCCTTGCTTGCTTACTTTGCTACTTCTGCCTGTCATGAACTATTTCTTTTCTGAGATGCCTGTCTGCCATGCCACCCTACCTTAGAGCCAAGGAATTATGGATTGAAACCTCTACAAACTGTAAGCTAAGCAAACCTACCCTCCCTTAACTTGAGGGTGTTGGACAGTTTGTCTCAGCAACAAGAGAAATAACTAAAGCAGGCAGAAACTACACCTTTGAGCCCATAGTCTACTCAGCAACTGGCACAGTGCCAGAAGTATACACACTTACTGAGATGGGGACAAGTCCCAGGGACCCTTGAACCCCTGATTAAAGACAGGGGAAAAGAATATACAAATACACTTGGGTATCTGGGAAGATAAAAATACCATTGAAAAAGCAGAGAAAACAGAAAAGGGAAAAATTAAGTGTTTGATTTCAAAAAATTAACAAGTTGACAGCAGCAAATGCAGGTGGATATATGAAAAGAGAATAATAATAATTACAATGACATTTGACTTTAACAGATAATTGATAATGTATGCTGTACTCAGGGGTGAAAATGATTTAAAACATATAAGCATTTGCATAGTAGTTAAATCCTGAGACAACCAAATGAAAAGACACACGGGGATAATAACGCCAGAGAGTCATACATTGAATCTCAAGGAATGCCCACGGCTAGTGAGGAGGAGGACTAAATGAGGCAAGTACGACAGAAAGACAGGAAGCTAAACAGAATGGCACAGTTAAACAGGGAGCACATGAGAGGAATTTCCAGACTGAAATTTTCAAAGATGTCAAATGCCAAAATGAAGACGAATTTGGTGAGACGCTAATGGAGTACTGGCGATGGCATAGTTTGCCTCTTGAAGAGTGACCATAGGAAACTCCTTCATGAAGGATGAGTCAAAAAAATGTAGGCAACTAGGTAAAAGCCTATTTTCAAAAATCAACCAAATATATCTCTGAAAATATAATCTCGACATCTTGAAAAGGCCAGCGTGTCCAGCAGCAGGTGAGTGGTGGCTTCTAGGATGCCACAACAAAACACAAAGTTCATCCCTCTCTGTTCTCCCACTTTCACTCAGATGCTTGAATTCAACTTTCTCTTTGCACAAGAGCACCTCAGACTCTCCTGAATGCTTGCTGAATTGGACACTCGCTGTGTGCTCACATATCATTATTCACCATGCTTCCCTTGTCCATATTGGAGAAGCACTAAAAAAAGGCGCCATGATGAAATTTTCCCCAGGTTAGAACCTAAATTAGTTCTCATCTGAAACCACTGTCATGCACCCTCAGTGAATATTTACTTGATCTGGTCTCTGTGAATCCATTTGTATTTCAGAATAGAATTTGCTTCATTATAATATTTGTGAAACATCTCATTAAATGTGAATGCAAAAATCTATGCATAGTAGTCTTTCTTCCTGAGATGCCAAATGGCAAATGTAAAAGGAAAGTTGAATAAAAAGAAGAGTGCATTGGGGCAAACACTGCTAAGAGAGTTTCTGTTGATCTGTAATGAACTGACCAGATGAGGATCAAAGAGTTTCCAATCTAAGTGTTCCATAAAGCCACAAGGTGACACAGGAAATTAACACCTGTACACCACTATCTGGCTGCCTCAAACACGAAAAGAGCTGAAAGAATGGGAATCCAGTTTGAATCCAGAAGTGACCACCAGAACACCCACTTTATTGCAGCACTGACTAGCAGATTCCTGAAAACTTGTTTGTGGAAAAGAGTTCTACCAAACTGCTGCTCTCTGTCCTCAATATTCTCCACCACCATCACCCTCCTTTTATGACCCCTTCACTTAGCAAATGTGCCCAGTTCTAGGAATACCCAGAAGTGTCCCCTGTACCAACAACATAGCTGATCAATTTCCAGAATGCTCACATATGACCTTGAGAATCCATGACCAGACCCAGGCGTGGTGGCACACACCTGTAATCCCAGCACTCAGGAGGCTGAGGCACAAGGATCATTGCAAGTTCAAGACCAGCCTCGGCTACAAAGTGAGTTGAAGGCCAGCCTGAACTGCATTGTGAGACTCTGCCTCAAAAAAAATAGGACCAGGGATTTAGCTCAGTGGTGTAAGCGCCTGCCTGGCAGGTGCAAGGTTTTGAGTTTGATCCCCAGTACCAAAAACAAACAAACAAAAAGAATCCATGACCAGGCCTGGGAGAAGGTAGAGAAGGGTTGGGGAAGTTAAATTGCACTGACACCTTGTTTTGACATCAGCCTTACCTGTCCTACTCCCCTATCTACTCAATGAATAGAATTGCTCAATACAAGAAGCCCGAGATAAATGAAATGTTCTCACGGCTTTGTCTGTAACTTCATGATGTATCATCTAGAAGGAAAAGGAAGTAGCCCTCTCCCTCTGATCACATCTAATGTTATCTAACCCATACCAAGAGCCATTGCTTATTACATTTATAGACAGCCTGAAGTAAGTTAATACCTCAGTAGACACAAGGTCCCAAAATCACGCCATACGAAGACAAATTGAAAGAATTGGGGATTATTCTGCCTAAGAACAGTAAGACAGGATGAAGATACATGACAGTGATGGTGAATATTTTAGAAACTGAGTTCCCAAACTGCAACCCAAAGCCCACTTATTTATCACAAAGTGCCAACGCTGCAATTAAACCTGAATACTGAGGTTTTAGTTTAGAAGAAGCATGGTGAATTGGCTCATGTGCCAACAGAGAGCACACCTGGCACTGATTTGCCATCATGAATATAGGATGAGGAAATAGGAGGGTAATGGTGCATTGTTGAGCTGATTGGTTTTTCCACCTTCACACTGGACACTACAAATGCAGTAACATTTGCTGTTTGTGTCGTGGGGGACATCACACAACTGGGTCTATAAGAGGCACTCAATACAAAACTGGAAAATTTGGTCAAAAACTGAAACATTCAAAGTTTAAAGAATTTCAATGTAAGAAGATTAAATTTGCATTTTGTTGTTCCAAACAACAGAATTAGGAAAAAGGGGAAGAAGGTACAAGGGAATAGTTTTGTATATATATAAGGAGGAACTTCTACAGAGAGGAAGCACAGTAAAGAGAGAGAGCACTTCTTCCTTGGAAGTATATAACACAGATCAGATGAATTTGGAGCAGCAATAAGGATGCAGAAGAGATTTAAACAGCAAGTGGATTTACCTAGCTTGTGGTCCTCAGTTCTGCCTAAAATCAAGAGAATTGCTTTTGTTTTGTTTTCGCTTTTGTGTTTAACACAAATTCCTAGGCACAATCACCAGAAACTTGATTTCAATTGGTCTAGGGCATATTTTTAAAAAGTTCTTCAAATGATTCTAAAGTGCAATGGGGATTGAGAAACACTAGTCTAGATGAAACAAGGTTCCTTTCAAACTTAATATTCTATATCTGAAGGAATGGAAATTCCATTCAAACTAACCTGATTTTGATAACTATGTGCCTAATTCTTCAGATTTCCTCTAACACTGAATAAATGAATGAGCCAGCTAAACCCATATTCCAATTAGGAAGGTAGAAAATAAGAGGGGAGAGTGAGAAGGACAGAGGGAGAAAGAGAGGGACAGGGAGAAAGGGAGGAAGAGAGAAAGGGAGGGAGAAAGAGAGACAGAAGAAGAGAAGGAGGGAGGGTAGGGAAGTGGGGAAGGGAGAGAGTGAGAGGTACTAAAGTTCATATCTTAATTTTTAGTTTGAAAATTCTAAATAATTATATTTTCACTTAAACAAAATTTCAGAAAATGTTGGCTGTCCAAACACGCAGAGTTCTTTTCCTGAAGTTTCCTGATATGGAACCATCAGCACTTGGATCACCAGTAGGCGTGGATTTAATCAAAGTTCTCAAAATTCTCAAATTCTGTTTGAGACCTTTCAGCCTGAGGACTGAAAATATCGAAAGTGAATGGGAGAGTACATATGGCTGCTAGAATGCAAGTAGGTGACAATTAGATAATTGCATATGCTGCTTTTTATCCTGAACTATTTTAGTAAAAGTCTGCTCTTTGGTAAATGAATAATTCACTTATCTTTCGAATGTATTTTAATGTGTCATATTTGAAGGCAGGCTAAGCTATATTTAAATAATTTATTACTTTTTAATAGGTTGAGAAATGGTTTAGGATTTTACTCTGCATAGATGAAGCTGGCTACTTAGAAAAACAGGGGAAAATGGACCCTGAATCCTTTCCTTCTAGCCAATAACTAAGCCAAGTCTTGTCTGTTGGCTTCTATCATTTCAGGTTTCTCTTGACCTGCCTTCCAATGCTTAATAGTGTTGACTGAGGCTACTCAGAACTTACTTGCCTGCACCTATGACTCGCGATGATTGAAGACTCAACCTCTCTACATCTGTATCCTTGAGAGTATAGTTCCATAATGATTTTATAATATTATTAAACTAGAAAGGTCTTAAAGTGTATTGAGAAAAAAATGCAATTGATTTTTATAAAGAAGAATGGGCTATGAGAAGGCACAATGCCATATCCATAACAAGGATTCCAAGATACGACAAGTTCATTGGCAATGGTCAGTACTTCAAATAGAGGCAGATATGGAATATTATCTATGAGACTCTGCAACTCTAAACAATATATTTAAAGAGGATTTTTAGGTGTGAGACCCACATTCTGGGTTTAAAAAAAACTTCAGAAACTGGAAACATTACCATAAAGAAAAATCTCACCTGGTACTTTTTAATAAGACACATGGCCAAATAATTTTATTTATCAGACCATTTTTAATGTTTCTTTTATAACTAGTTCTAAAATACAGCAGCAAGAGAAGCAAGAGCATTATGGTTTAGATGCAAAATGGCCCCCAAAAGTCTTCTGGGTTCAAAAGTGGGATTTTTGAAAGGACTAGATCATGGGAATCCTATACTTATCAGTGGATTAATTCTGAATGTGCAATGGATTAATTCTGAATGTGCAGGGGCTGGTTGAAGGAGGTGAATCACTGGAGACATGGAGACATGGAGATTTTGGAGGGTGTATCTCCTCCCACATCTCCTCTGCCCCCCACACCTACTTGGCTGCCATGGGTTAAAAAGGTTTCCCCTGCAGGCCATTCTGTAATATTGTTTCTGTTCTGGAGCCAGCTGGTCATGGAATAAACACTCTGAAACCATGAGCCAAAATAAATCTCTGCTCCTTCAGCTGTGGGTGTCAAATATTTTATTCTATTAAGACAAAATTAGGTACCAGAGAAGTGGGGTCATTGCTATGACTACCTGACCATGTGGTTTAAAAGACTTTGGAATTGGTTTTTAAGAGCTGTTTGGAAAATTTTGGAGAAGAGGCTAGTGAAAGCCTAAAATGATTTATGCACATCTAATGGACAATTATGATCAAATCTCAGGAGACCAGATTGCTGATTGGAATACAGACAATAAAGGCCAGTCTCGTGTGGTTTCATGAGTCCTCATGGGATGAGGCATCTACTGGATATAAATGTAGACAACTTGTCTACATTTTGCCCCCATGTCCAAAGATATTCTATGTGACTGAATTTAAAGGTGACAAACTAATTGAGCTGGTAGAAAAACATTCAAGGCAGCCCAGTGTTCAAGCTGTGACATGGGTACCACTGGCTACTTTCAGACAGATTCACAGTAAGAATCAGGAACAAAGAACAGACCAAAACAAATGTGAAAATTTTGCTGCCTGGCCAGAAAGGAGACACCTATGAAGTGGAGGCCAAGGAGAATGCAGCTCCTCAACAAATTAATACCCTTTAAAAAAAATTCAAGTACCTTGCACCAGGGCAATGAGGAAAAAATGCCTTCTGGGCATCTCAGTAAATTCCAAGATCCTACCCATCACAGTATCAAGGATGTCAAAAAGCAAATTCCTTTGAAAGACAGCTTGAAGAAGAGAATCCCAGAGTTCCCTGCTCACTCAGAGCACCCAGAGAGGCATATAACCAAGCCCAGCCATTCAAGTACTTAAAGGTTACTGTAGGCATGATCCAAATGGGTCTGGCTACTTCTGGAGCTGGCACAAAACTTGTCATCAGCCACGTGGTATTTACTTCCCAACTACTCAGAATGTAAGTATTTTGGGGTCATAGAGTCTTCTTCCCAGATTTCAGTGGAAGGCCTCGGAGGATACACAATGTGCTTCTGACAGGGCAGTGTGTGAAGTTGTGAGAGTGAAACCAAAAGTGCACTGGAGACCCCAAGAAACTGGACATGCCAGTATTTTGGATCATCTGTTAAGCAAATCTACAGGCAGCAAGTTGAGACAGACTAAGAGAGAGGTCATGAGGGTTGCAATCAACAAGACCATAGTGTTAGGGCTGCCTAAACCCTTTGGAGCTCATGTCTCATCACCATATGGCCTGGATAATGGACATGGAGCAAAGGGATTTAATGTTTACATTGTGGGTTTTGGTCTTCCTTTAGTTTGAATCCTTTCCATGCCCGCATTCCTCCCTTCTGCAATGAGAATACCTACCATGTCCCATTGTATATTGAAAGTACTTAGCTTTCCTTTTGACTTTTACAGGAGCTCATGACTGAAAATATGCCTTCAGTTTCAGAGGAAACTTTGGACTTGGACTTTTGGGCAATACTAAAAATGTTAAGATTTTTGTGACTCTTAAAATAGACTCAATACATTTTATATGAGATAGACATGAACCTTTTGGGAGCCATGAATAGAATGTTATGGTTTAGATCTAAAATGCCCCCTAAAATTCTCACTTGTTCAGGATAGGGCTTTTGAAAGGTCAGTAGATCACTGGGGTACTATTTTCATTAGTGGATTAATCCACTGATGAGTTCATAGTTGAATGTGCTGTTAGGAGGTGGGGTTTGTTGGAAGACATGCATCACTGGTGGCATCTCTTTGGAAGTTATATCTCTATATCTCTTCCCAGCTCCCTCCCCACTCCTGCTCCTCTTTCTCCTCCTCCTCCTTCTCCTCCTTTCTCTCTCTCTCTTTCTCTCTCTCTCTTTCAAAACCCTGGACTACTAAGTGGACTTGCCAATTTTCAACAATATTATGGCAGAAGACTTTACTGAAAAGGTGTTATTTCATTAAACATCCTAAGTAGATGAAGGAACTACTCAGGAACATGTCTGGGGAAAGAAAGTTGCAAGCAAAGGGAGCTGCAAATGAAAATATCCTAAAACAAGAATACCCTGGAGTGTTGGAAACCAGTATGGTTACTGACTACATATAACAAGAAAGAAGGAGACAGTGGAACATTAGCTCAGAAACAGGTGTGAAGATCCTTGTAGACCTTTTTAAAGTCTCGGGCTGACTCTGGGTGAAATATGAATGCACTTAATGTTTTGAGCAGGAGAATAACATAGTCTGACTTTGACTTATAAAAGATACAACTTTGCCTGCCACGTTGAAACTCCACCTATAAGAGGCCAGGGCTGAAATAGGAGGGATATTCAAGGAAGTTATTTCATTAAACCATGTGAGAAGATGGTGGCTTGAATTAGAGTGATAGAAGAAGTATTAAGAAATGGCCATAAACTAAATATACAAGTATATTGAAGATAAACCAAATCAATTATGCACTGAAAATAACAGATGAGACAAAAAATAAGTAAAGGATGACCTTAGAGATTTGGGATCAAATAAGGGTAAAGAGAGAGTTGTCCCTTACTTATAAGAAAAGACTAGGAGGAGCAAGTTTTAAAAAAACTCTTTACTATGTTCACTATACTCACTATGTGACTTTTTTTTTATAAATTCAAGTGGAAAGTTGAGTAAGCACATGGTACATGTATCTCACATCCATGTGAAAGTTTCAGGTAAAAAATAGTCCTCAACTGATATATGGTATATATATGAGCATGAATATAGATAGATTAGGGAAGACATCTGAGGACTGAACCATAAGGACTCTAGTTTTTAGATATTGAGAAAGCTTTGCGCAGTGGCAATATCATAGCCAATGAGGTTTATACAAGGTGCGATTATTACTAATAGATATTGGGAAGACCAGAATGTATCACCCGAAGGATCAGAGATGGAATAGTCACGAAGGTGTTAGGAAACCAGAAGAGCATGATGTCCTGGAAGCTAAGTGAAGGGACTGTTTTGAGAAGAAGATACAGTTCAACATGCTAAAAGCTGAGGTAGTGCAAACAGAATGGGAGCTGAGAACTGATTTGTCTTTAGCAGTGGGGAGGGTGTTGGTGGTAATTAGAAAAATACTTCCTTTGGAATAGAGGAAGTAAAAGGATGAGTGGAATGCCCTCAGAACAGGAGAAAGTAGAGAGATCAGATACATAGAGTCCACATATCCTTCACTGACTGCTAACAAAGAACCGAATAGATACTGAGTGGTATTGCCCATTTAACTAGAACTCGGCACACATAAAACAGACCTGTGTACCTACTCTCAGAGAAAGAAAAGAGCTGCTACCTCTTTCTAACAAAGTGAGATTTCTTTTAACTGCTCATCTTGTCTACCTACTTGGTTTCTGAATCTAAAGTCACAGTGCTCTTGTTCAATTTGACAAACTTGGTGGCAGGCTAGGATTTCAGCTCCAACTGATTTCCTAGGCCATAATACAATTCCACATCCCTCAGGCCTCCACCCAATCAATAAATTGCAGTTAACACCCTCAGGGAAAATGGTCTCTGATGAGACTCAGTGTTAACAGCCAATCCAACCCCATTAACTTCCACATCTGGAAATAAGGTGATTAAGGAAAATGAGGCTGATGGCTTCAATTTAGGTCTCATTTATCAGCATCACAATAACCTGACTCAACTACATACAATTCAGGGTGATTGGATGAATTTGCTGAGTAGAGGTCTAAGACTGAAATAATAAGAAGGCGGAAGGTCAGGAACCAGGATTACTCATAGTTATTTCAAAGCACCAGGCTTAGCGTCAGGGAGCAAAAATGAAAAGGAATCAAATAAGACTCTCAGAGGCTCCAGTCCAGAGAAATGATCAGTGTTGACATTGTTCTTCGGTGCCTTTGACCCTAGATAATTGCAATAACCCTTACATTTCTATAATACAGTACCATCTAAAATGCATCCCTGTCTTGTTTTTCTTAGTTAAATGCCTTAGCAGGGAATAGTCTCCATTTCAGAGATGGAAAAACTGAGCCTGAACAGGATGAGGAGAGTGAATGGTAACAACCAAGGCAAAGCATATTCTGTTTCACTTAGTAACACGCTCCCTGAGTGAGACAAAGAATTGGCTATTTGAGTTTGACCAAATTAGAAAATACATATAATGGGGTGAAAAAAGATTTTATTAACTAATGCAAGGCTTATTTTTTAAAAAAAATTGTTGGTTTTTTCAATTTTTTTATTTTTTTATTAATACACGTTTGGATTACATAATGTTTATATTACTTTGTGGAGTTGACTCATGCACATAACACATCCTAATTCTTTTTTTCATCCTCTTTTCCTCTCATCTCTCCCCTCCCTCTGTTTCACGATCCCCTTCTCATTTGAGCAAGATCTATTTCCATACTTCGTTATCTTTTATTTTTGTTCCTTATATTTTGAGTTTCTCCCATAAGAGAAACCATGTGATATTTAAATTTATGTGTCTGCCTTATTTCACTAAATATTATGGTCTTAAGGTATACTCATTTTCCTACGTAACTCAAGTTCATACTTTGTTATGGCAGAGTGGTACTACCTCATGTGTAAATATCACACTTTCTCTAGCCATTCTTAAGGAAAAAATTGTCCATGGTTAGGAAATATCTTTAACAAACAGCAGTTTCTGGTTTACCCAAAAGAATCCAGATTTTGGCCTTTCATCTCAGAGAAATTATTAATATTGCCCATTTTTAATTTTATTTACCACATATGCTTCCAGGCAAGTAAGTATAGGTGACCCTACTCAACAGCAAGGGTTATCAGGAAATGAGATAGCTAAGGGCTAGTCAAACCACTCTGCTTTTGACCTAAACAGGAATGGGAAGAAACAAACAGAAGAGAGAAGTGAGTGGAATTAGAAGAAACTAAGTAGATGATGTGTGACTGGGACACTGTGTGAAGTTCATGGTCAAATCCCCTTCTCTGCAGCAAAGGAGTTGAAAGACTTTCAAGGAAAAGAACTTCTGATCTCCAATTTGAAAATCTTTTTGTCCCTATAGTATAAAATCTTATCCTATCCTCCCTTTCCCCCACTTCACTTGGGTCTCCTATATATGTATATGCTTTACATAAGATTTTGATATAGAAATTAAGGAAATCTGAGCAACACAGCTAGGGCTAACAGACAGAACAAAGAGAACACACAAAGGACAAGTAAATATACAAATATGGGAAAGCAGATCTTCGGAGCCAGAAGCAACTGAGAATAGATAAACCTGAGAACTTGCAAATTCCACAGAACCAGGGTTGGAGCTTAGGACAATGTCCGAAAATATTCAAAAAGCAGAAATGACCAGCTCATACTTGGATTTCATAAACAGTGACTGTGATACAAATTTATAGTTGATTGGTTAATCAGGAAAGGCAGTTGAACTTCTGTAAGCATTATATTCAAAATTAAACCTATCAGCTTACATTTATTCATCGATGTATCAATGTGTAGTTGGGCTCCTTCTACTATGAGTGTATTTACAGGAGTCTTCCACTATCTTTCTCATCTAAACGTCGTTTATAATGCAACATCTAATTTCTATACATGAGAAAAAAACAATCTAACTGCAGAACTCTGCTAGATTTACATTTTTTTTTAATTTTTGGAAACGTTATTTCCATTCCTAATTTGAAAGTTCCTAGCAACTTGTTTTATCAAATCTTTCCAAGAAAGCTTAGCTTTCCTATAAACATTTTCTTATTGCATTAATATCCCATCTATTCGCAATATTTAGCAAAATTATATAATTAGGATACCAAATGCAAAAAGCATAAGTAAGGTTGCTACTAATGCAATCAATTCTTGCGAAGCAAAAATGTCCCCTGCGGGAAAGAGTACCACGGGCACTGCCACCACACCACGCAGTGTTGTCCCATGTTTTACAGAGGAAAGAGTGATCTCTGTTATTCCAGAGAGTCGGCAGAGGTGATTTTCAAAAGCATCTATTGAGTTTTTACACAGTTTTCCTGAATGGTTGGGCAGCTTTGCTGATGCAAAGCACAGAAGCAACTGTGGCCATGCCTTGCATTCTTGCTGTCAAATTCCCAGACCTTCGTGTGCTGCATTCTGTGACCTCCTTTATTCCAGCAGATAAACCCTGAGGTAAGAGATAGAGCATGAACAATAAACAAAAGGAAGCCATTGGCAAAAACCAGGCAGAGCAAGAACAACTATGTCAAAACATCAGGAAACCAACAGATAAAGCACTTCTTCTCCCCCATCCAAAGAACCACAGGCACCCCCAAAATGGTACCTGACCCTGGCCTGTATCCACACTCATTTGCATTGTGGTTTTGGCCTCCTTTCACCCATGCTTTAAAACATGGCACACTACAAAAACTCCCCCTTCTGATGGGTGAAAACTCCCCTTTCCAACAGGTGGGCCAATTCAGGTACCACAGTGATCCATGCCTTCCATCAGGTCCAAGCTAGAGATCCTCCTGGGGTCCCAGCAGCCTTAGAGGCAGAATAACTGCCCACGTCAGGTGCATGAACTCTTCTCACTGGCCTCCTTCCAACTTGTGAAGTCTACTTTCACTTCTTACGTAGTTGATAAATCTTAATTTTCTTACTCCTTTTGAGTGCCTTGTTCAATTCTTTGTTTGGGGTACAAAGAACCTGGAAACAATCACCCCAAAACCTTCCTTTCAAGAGCAACCTGGCCCACAGTCCAGAGCACTGCCTTCCCTCCTGAGGAAAAAAAAGTCACCCCCATTCCAAACTGAATAGATGTCCTATAGGAAGGGCTTTGAAGGCGGCTCCAACTGCAGCGAAGCCTCTGAAAAGAAACCCTCTACTAAAGCCAGACAGAAAGCTCCCAGAGATCCTCAAGGAGATGTGGTAACATTTAGTGGTAATGACTAAATGTATGGATTCAGTGTAAATTAGGACTCTCTTCTTTGGCTGGAAAGGGCAGAGAACTAAATCTAAGCAGCAGTCAGAGAAAGCAAATTTTCTCCTAATCAGAAAAGCACAATCATGGTGAAGTAGAGCTGGCAAATAGAGCTGGTAGGCGTAATTAGGCTCTTTTTTTCATTCTCTCCAAATTGCAAGAAAAAAAAAAAAGGTGGGCATCTGAGGAGAAGGAAGTTAAAAACTTCTGAAAGATGACATTGTTTATTAATTGAGGACACATTATGCCTGACAATTATCTTGGTAAAGGCGTCCTGAAGACACCAACAGCCTGGGGAAGTGCATGAATTTACAAGGGTTTCTCATATCAGAAATTCTAAAGTGCTGGCATTATTTCTTTAAAGTTATAGATTTTTAAAAGGACTAATTAATCACTATAAGCAGTCAATAAGTGAGATTTCTAACTGTACATAGGTTTTCTGTTTCCTTAAATTTTACTTTTAATAAATGCACATGGGGAGATTTAGTAGAGAAGGTTGTTGTTTGTTTAAGAAAGATGAAACTGAGTGAAAGAAACACAGCAATGACAGAAAACTGCAAACTACCAAATGCTGGCAACTGGCCGAAGGATGGGGATGTAAAAAGTGACTCAAGCTGCGCTGGAAATTTTGTTTGTTTGTTTTATAGTTTAAAACTACAAAAAGCAGCAAAGAAATTGAACGGCAATAACTGGGGGACAAGGGGAACAGAGTCACACATCTTGTTTTACCTGCTGCCACCTTTGCCCAGAGAAGAGTAACTTTGTTTGCAGCCTAGCCTTTGTCATTGGAGGCTGGGAGGCAGATATTACTGAATTCTCCACACTTCTTCCTTCTGTCTTCTCCCCCAGCCCAGCTCCACAGCAGGAGGCTCATGCTGAGGCCTCTGCAGGAAACCATCAACAGGAGCTGCTAATGGGAAACCTAATGACACTTTAATGGGCCTGGTAAAGCTAAGAGAGTTTTGCAGATAATATTTATAATAGAAGAAAAAATACTGCACTATGCTGAAACAAGAGGTGGCCAGGCTGGGATCTGATAAGTCCAAGAAAGAAACATCTGTAGTTTTCTAAAGAAAGGCTATTTATCACACTTTTGAAGATTTCCACTGCATCCATTCTAACAGAGAAACATAAAGGGAGGGATGAGACCACATGACATCTCCTAGGACACTTGTATTAAGTAACAAGCAGGCGCACGCCTTTAATCCCAGCACTCGGGAGGCTGAGGTAGGCGGAGCGTTGTGAGTTCGAGGCTGGCTTGAGCTACAACGCGAGCGTAAGGCCACCCTGAGCTATATAGCGCGACCCTGCCTCAAAACACCAGGGCCGGGGGTTTGGCTCAGTGCCTTAAGCGCCTGCCCTGGCAGGCGCGAGGTTGTGAGTTCAATCCCTGGTGCCGCAAAAAAAGAAAAAAAAAAAAAAAGTAACAAGCAGGGCACTAGGGTTTTTCATTTGCATTTATGAAATAGTTTCAACCCACGGGAAATAGACTGTGACTTAGTATCTAAAGCTTGGGCTAAATTCATCAGAAGTAAAATATATTGTCAATCAAATTCAGATACGGCCATAGTAGCAGAAGAACATTGTTATACAAATATTTCCCAAATCCAGGTACATCGTGTGGTTCTATCAAACCAACATAAATTGGTCTTTGCAACTTGAATTTTTCATCTTCAGCATTCAGTTGCATTAACATACCTGAAACTCTAGAAAACAGAACTCACGGTGTTACAGGCAACTGGGTTAGACAGAAATATCACAGGCAGTCAGAGAGGGCTAGGCCTCAAAGGAGCCAGTGCAGAAGACCAGAGGTACCTTGAAGCTGTGGGAGAGACAGACACCTCCGCTGTGGGCCAGACCTCAAGACAAAAGATAATTGTACCCACATACTTCTGAAGAATAAGCATCAGGAATTGATACTCTAAATAGGTCTCCGTCACCCTGAGGAAGCCAGGAGTCACCATTCCACCTGCTACAGGAAGAGTCATTGCTCTTCATGCATGCCTGCCTGCTATGTGACTCGCTTCCCCATTTGTCCCTGATTTAATCAATTTTACTTGTGCAGTTAATCTTATTGGCTGATCACAGTTTTGTCCCACCTCATGCCCACCTTGCAAGTTCTATATATTCTGCTCTTAACCTCCATTGTTCCCAAAATTCATTCTTCAATTTTAGAAAACATGAACTCGTACCGGTCATACAGTAGGTTGAGAGTTTTGCTCCCCTGTATCAGTGGTAATCCCCAAGCCAGTAGCAACAACTAGGGAAATGTAAGAAACCCAAATTCTGGGACCCCTTCTTCAGCCTACTTAGAAAATCCTGGAGGAGGGGCCCAGAATCTGTGTTTAAACGAGCCCTCCAGGTGACTCTGATAAACATTCATGGTTAAGAGCCACTGGTCTATGACACTGATTCTCAAGCCTGTCTGCACATTGGAATCACCTATGAAATTGAAAAAACAAAAAAACATGCAGTTACTGGTTCCTGCCTCCTCTACCTCCAGAGATTCCAATTTAATTGGCATCAGGTGCAGCCTGAATGTTCAGAAATCTTTTTAACTCCCCAGATGATTCTAATGTGCAAGAAAGTGTGAAAACCACTAAAACACACTCAGAAAATAGAACAGCCAACTTTCTACATTTAAGTCAAAAAGACAGTCAATGGGTATTCAGAGGCAATAATTATAAAGAGCAATAGGTAATCTATACTGATAGACTGAAAAAAAGGTTTTCCCCCTTGATCATATTTCAACCAAAAACAAAATAGGTTTACCTCAAAAGTCTTCAGCTTGATTTACTGAAATGTCTACTTGAGATTTCCTGTTTCATCCCTATGGAATGGGAGCTAGAGTCTTGTTCTTAGAAATTTTACTTCTCCTTTATAAAGCAGCTCTTTGCATCTCTCCTCTAGCTCTGCTGCACCCATTTAAAAGCCCTGCAGCTGCACTCTCGACCCTGAAGTGCAGGCACCCAGAGCCATACAGTGCTGTACTGTGGGGCCCAACAAGCCATGGTGGCTTCTGTGTCTACAGTCTCCAATTTATTCAAAGATAGACTGTTTCAAATTTCTTATCATTAGGACAACATAAATATATCATGAATTGTGTGATGGTTAAGCTTCATTGTATCAACTTGATTGACTTGGAGCTGCGCAGGAGATTAGTAAAGCACACTACCGGAAGTGTCCAGGTGATCGTGGTGACTCAACCTTGGACACTGTATCTTCTCCCTGACTGTACCTTCTTCCTGTCTGGTACTCTTCCCCAGCTCTGTCTCCCAGCTGTCATAAACTGAACATCTTTACTCTGCCATGCCCTTCTGCTATGATTTTTCTCTCTTGGAACCACAAACCATGGGCTGAATTCCCTGCAACTGTGAGCAAAATTAAGCCTCTCCTTCTCTAAAATGTGACTGTTGAGTTATTTACCCCAGTGACAGGAAGAGTGACTAATACAAATTGGAAGGATAAATTTGATTATTCTGGGTTTTCCCCCAGTCCTCCTGAAAATAGTGTCCATTTATTCTCTGTTGCTGTGAGAAGCACCTCATTTGGACAGCTGTACCCCTTTGGATCTCTTCCACATATTTATTCAAAAACAGTTATTTGTCTCTCTTTTTCAACCACTGTCTATTCTTTGGATTCCTTCAAAAATCAATATTCAATAAAGAGAAAGGAACTGTTATAATATGATGGATGCATAAGACCCAACTATGGAAGCCATTAAGGATACCTTCGAAGTAATAACAAAGTTAGACCCTTAAAGTGTTGGATGAAAATCGACTTTGGGATTTGTTCCAGGGGAGGAACCCCATGGTGGGAGCAAGCCAAGACTTAAAGGAACCCCACAAGAATTAGGAAAAGATAATATACTGAAATTATGATTCAAGGCACAAAGATGTTAAAACCTATGAGGCCAAAGTTTGAAAGAAAAGAGGCGGGGAGGTCCTTACTTTCTCCCAGAAGTAAGAGTGGAGAATGAAGACAAAAGTTCAAATCAGGATCAAAACCTTGATCAAGGAGATACTGTGGGCCATTTATATAGAATTTGGTGCCAAATTTACACTTTTATGACACCCAGAGGGTTACTGCTCAGCCTTTCTGCTGGATTCCAGGTGAAAAATGGACTCTGCTCTTCACAGCTTCTACAAAACAAATGGCAATGAAATTCCCTATAGAGTTGGCCCTGTCGCCTTGCTTTTCTCTCTTCCTAAACAAGCCTGAACTGATGGAATTGGGGGTATTTTTTCATTTAACTTTTGCATTAGACGCCTGACAGTTGCTGCATTTCAAAGACCTCTCCCTCCTGCTGTGTTCTGCTGAGTGCAAATGGCAGCCGCCCTTGGGTTTGTCCACTGGGGAAGTGCAATGTCTTTCTTTTCTGTCAGAGAAAATGTAAATATAAAACTCCTCACTATGGACCGTATGAAGGTGTTCTGAGCAACAAAATAAGCATAAACCCTTCTCCTGAAAGTTGAGGAGCTGAGTCTGTACCCTTTCACAATAACTCATTGGAGCCATAGCATATTGGCACTAAGGAGAGACTCGGGTACCCCCTAGGCCAAGCCCTGCTCTGGCAAGGAGAAAACGTGGCACGGAGCGAGGAGGTGAACCCTCAGGGCACTGAATGGGATTTGTGCCTCCCTCACACTTTCACTTTCCAAGTTTCCATGTTTTCAGTTATTCGCAGTTGACCATAGGCCAAAAATATTGAGTGGAAAATTTCAAAAATTCACAGGTCGTGAGTTTTAAATAACTTTTATAACAATGTATTATCATTGTTCTATTTTATTGTTATTTGTTGTTCATCTTTTACTGTCCCTAAATTAGAAATAAAATTTTACCATAGATGTATAAAGAAAAAATACTATATATATATATATATATATATATATATATTGCTTGGTACTAGTCACAGTTTCAGGAATACTCTAAAGATCTTAGCACATATCCTTCATGGATCAAGAGAGACTTCCGCAGTTCCCTTTCCCTGCCTATCCACCTCACTGAGCCCCTGAATCACCCAACAGCCACTAATACAATCAGTCAACAACAACAAAGTAAATAGGGTGAGGAGTGGGAAAGAAGACCTGATGCTTGATGACTATAGAAAAGCAATGCATGCTCAGATTTATATATTTTATTAGTGCATGTTAATATTACATAATGATGGGGTTTATTCGGGGAGGTTGGTACATGCAATTAAAATATCTTTAATCTCAACCCCCTCTCCCTTAGTCCCCCTCCCTTTCCTCCTCCCTTCTGCTTATTGCCTTGATCTCTGGGGAAACAACACAAGCACAACACAGTAGCAGGAATACAGAGGTCAAGGCTGGCTGCACAGGAAGTTCCCAAGGATGGCCTGCAAGCCTGACCTGGGTACAGGCGCAGGAGTCTGCCTGCCTCCTAGCTTGACGTTCTTGCACAGGCACTAACCACAAGGTCTGGCATGTGAGCACATGTGTTCTTGCACCGAGGTAATCTAGAAAACAGATTCTAGATTTTGTATCCATATTTGTAAAATAAAGTTAATTATCCTTGCCCTGTAAAAATGCAGTGAAGCATGTGAATTTGTAAGTCAATAATGGAGGGCAAGAAAGCACTTATCTTACGTAGCTGTATTTGCTAGGTCAAAGCACATAGACCAGACGCCTTCTAAGCAATAAAAATGTATTTCTTATGGTCCTGGAGGCTGAAGCATCCACGATCAGAGTATGAGCATGGCGGGCTCTGACACACACCCTCTTCAGGTTGGTAGCTGCTGACTTTTCACTGTATCCTCACTGGTAAGAAAGAAGATAGTACAGTGCTCTCTGCGAACTCTTTTCTAAAGCTCTCAGCCCCATTCTGCCCTCCTGACCTGTTATGGATTAAAAATTGGTGATCAGTTTAACACCAGCAGAATTACATCAGCATGGTGGTGAGTATCGATGGTCCACCTGAAGAAAGTTACCAGCATAAATAGAGATGTGGAGAAGAAGAGTTAGGTGTCGTGGGTTCCCCTAAGTGTTGCTGTTTCGAGTCCATGGTTCTCCTAGAGGAGCTTGTCATGCTGGTTTTCCCAATATGGATTAGGCCATTATCATCAGAGGAGCTCGGGACCTTGTCAATGAGAGTGGCTGTGGTTCACCTGGGGGGAGCTCTGCTCCTTATATTGAGCATCACTTCCTGACTCCGGAGGGGAAGATGTGTGCTGGAGAAACTTGTCACGCTGGGCTTCCTGACCTGTGTTCCACTGTTCTCATCATTGGAGGAGCTCGGGACCTCACTGCTGCTGAGGATGGCTGTGGTACTTTTCAGGGGCGCTCTGGTCCTTATTTTGAGCATGACTTCTTGGCTCCAGTGTAGAACCCTCAACCTGCTGCACAGCTCCTTCACCCCGCTGCCATAGACTTTCTAACTTCCACCGCTGACCTTTGGCCTTCCCAGTGCAGATTCGTAAAACAGACTGGTGTGAGTCCTTGTCATGGGTTCTTAGACCTCCAGGTGGACTCGTGGGAGGCATTGTCATGGGCTCTGAGTCTTTAGCTGGATTCATACAGAACACTGCTGTGGGATCCAGGCCCGTGGCTGAATACTTTGGGTCTTTAGTGTTGTGGACAGATTTTCCTGCACTTTCTTGTGTTTAACTCTGGGTGACCATCATAAAACAGTATTACAAATTCTGTGTCCTGTATGCAGTTGTTCTCCCTGTAACCCCTGACTACAATATGACCTAATTAGTTCTCAAAGATCCCCTCCTAGTAATACCATCACACTGGTGATAAGATTTCAGTTCACAAATGGGGGTGAGGGGATGGCAAAAGCATTCAGCCCATAATAGCATTGTTATTTC
>RJWM01014925.1:0-49151 GCA_004363535.1 Dasyprocta punctata
AAAAAAGTTATAATAAGGAAAGGGAAAGAATGTACTCAAAATTAAAGAAGAGCTGGGATAGGGAAAAGGAGAAATGGAAGAAAGGAAAAGATTGTATGTTTATAGATATACACATATAACTGGATATATGTATAAGTATGCAAGATAGATTACTATACTACTAATTCTCTGTTAGTTAATCAGAAAGAATAGTTTGTGTTGTCATTGTTTGATTGTCTGATCATTTCTTATGGCTAGATCTCGTAACTTGAACAACTACTGCTAATATAACAATATGTAATATATTGACTAGTACTGATTCCTTACTTTTTTTTGAAATTCTGTATTACTTCTACCTTTTTTCTATTTTGCTTTGTAAAGTTGAAAAAAATGAAATATTAAAAAAATTAAAAAGTTATAGCAAAATATTGTCATTAATCCCCCTCAAAATATCACACCTATCTCATCATTCTTGCCACTATCTTTGCCACAGTTCTGGAAGGTCTTTAGTTGCAATTTTGTGGTTGTCTTGATGTCCTGGATCCATTCAAAATATTTACCTTTCATGGTTATTTTGACTTTGGGAAAGAGCCAGTAGTCACACTCTACCAGATCTGGTGAATGAAGTGGATGAGAACACTGTAAAGTTTTTGTTTGATAGAAACTGCTGTGAGCATTTTCAGTTCATTCAGGTCATCTAGGTAGCCATGAAAAGGCACAAAAGAAAATTTCCAAAACTGCTTTAGAAAGCAGCAAGTATGATAGGATTAGTGTATTTGAAGCAATGTAGAGTGTTTTGAGGCGGATTAATGTCAGTGTGTCTTTTACTGCAATTTTTTTTAACTTTAACTTTCACCACAGGGTTTTTAATCATACGATCTACATAAAGAACATTTAAAATATTCATTGAAATGTTTTACATAATATGTGTTTTAGAGGAGATAGCTCATTATTTAAGAAAACACCTCACTGGTCTTCTGTAGTATAAAAGTAACCTATGAATAGAAATAGGTCAAAGGATGTTCCATCCACCCCTATGCCTGTCCCTCTACATGAATGAAACTGTAGCCAACACCAAGAACCACTGCAATAGCATTTGGCTTCCCATCAAACTCCTTTGTTGATGACTGCCCTCATGATTTGTTTTCTTGCATTCTTAATCTGTGGCTAGATTAGTAAGAGACTGTATGAATCTGGCCTTAGGGTCAAGAGTATTTGTTCATTTATCCCTTCTCTCCTTCAGTCATCATCCACAAGCTGCCACATGATGATGATCGTGCACAGACTGTGTACCAGGACTATTCCCTCCAGCACACTGGTTCTCAGAGTTTGCATGCCTATTAATCACTGGAGAACTTGAGAAAATGCACATTTCTGGAGACCTTTTCTAGAAATTTCAACTAGCCAAGAATGGTAAAAGCCAAAATAAATTAGATTTTTATCAAGTTTTCAAGGTGACTGCTTCCAGGGACTGGATGATTCCATTTTGAGGAGCTCAACCTATCATCCATTCACTCTTACTGAAGTCCACTTGATTCCCTATACGCAGTGGTTTGCAATCCTTCCAAGGTCTGCTGCCTTCCCTACCTGTCTTTATTCTGCCCAGTCTCTTGTCAGCTATGCCAACTGACTGCCATAAAGTGACCCTGAGCACTACCACAAAACGACAGACAAGGTAATTAAGGTGTGGGCTTGACTACTACGTGTGGAGATGAAATGGAGTTCAGAACTTTTTTGAGATACATGAAACTAAAAGCGTGACTCAGTACAGCCCAGAGGTGAGTGGAAATTAGGTAGCCATCTGATGGATTTGATCAGCCATTCTCTGAGGTAAGTTATAACCCAGTGTGTTTCAGGAAAACTTTTCAGCCCCAAAGAGACCTTTATGAAAATAAAACTTCCTCTGCTTTCATTCATTTTGTTGAGAAATATTGCATTTAAAGATATAGCTACTGTTTAAATTGGGAACCATAAATCTGTGATCATGTATATTTTAGATAAAAAGAAGTGTAAATTCTACCAATTTAAGAAAGAATGATCACAATAAGATGTTTCACAGGTCATAAAGTTTAAAAACAGTACTCAAAAAGCAAAGGTAGGGCCAAGATGGGCTAATCAGGTTAGTTGTAGGGGTTGTATTCTGAATTAAATAATTGATAAATCATTTAATCAATACACCCTCAAGCTTGTACTGAGCATCTTTGCATAGGCATAATATGCATAAATGTATCTAAGTATCCCATGGATAAGAAAGCACAGCTGGAAAATAACTTGGAAAAATTTCCGATCTTCAGGTACTTTGTTTGATTCATTCCTTTCCATAATTGTAAAATGCACATGGGAGTGAAATTTATGATCTCCATGTAATAGAAAAGCATAATCTTAAGTTAGGGAAATGATGGGACCAACTGCTGGCTTCTAAAATGTGGTTAGGATGTGTATTTAAGGAGGACCCTATCCGGCCTTTATTCTATAAAATAGCTAGACAAATAAATCTGAAGCATCTGAGGGTAATGGCATCTTGAGAGATAATGGATATTCAATCTGGGAGATGGGAGGGAGATAAAATCTTGGCTAGGGTATGTTAGAAAAAAAAATTCAGACTGCCTGTTAAACTGCTGAATATACTAGTCTCTATAAATTTTCAAAAGAGTGGCCTGGGTTTTATCCAGGAGGCAATTGCAAATAAGATACACACTGCGAAAACTCTCCTCAGTCCTTCAGAAATTTTAGGGCATGTAACATACACCTCATGCCTGGGGTCAATCACCAGTAGTTCTTGGCAGAATGCAGTCTTTAATGCTCTTAAAGCAAACCCATGAGGAGGAAAAACTCTCCACAAGATTTTTAATTCAAACAGGAGTTAGATTCCTAATCTTGTCCACTATCAAATATTTTCCAACTGTTAAAAGGAAATTAGGGTAATTCTTATTAACATTTTTGTGTATTTGCTTCCAGGAAGATTATACTTCCCCTATTTCATTTGCTGAGAGTACTCTTTGTCCACTCACAGAATACAAGTGTTCACTATTCTATTTTACAGGAATTTTAGAATATATACAACTGATTGCTGTGACAACCCTTTGGATAATTTCATACATTAATAGAAAAAGCAGTCTTTCACAAATATTTCCCTCCCCCAAATTTCCTAAGTAGTAAAGGGATAGAAAGAGAGATACAAATATGATCTCTTCTACTCTGTAGTTGGAAGGAGGTAGAAGGCTAAGTGCAAAACTTTTCCCTCCTTCCTGTGTTCATAACCTTTGTGTCAGTGATTTGGTTCTTTCTCATATTAAAAGGTAGAATCAATTTTCCTAACCCTGGATTCTGTGTTGGTTTTGTGACTTGCTTTGTGACAAAAGAATGTGGTTGAAATGACAGTTAATGAAAAGACAATTTGAAGCATAAGACTTAGGAGGGCCTGCAATTTCCTCCCTTCTTCAGCTTCTGACTCTAACAGTTGATGAAGCTATGGCTCCTTGGCTGGAGAACAGGACACAAACTCAAGGTGATCACAAATGCCACAACCAATGTCTTCCTGCACAAATGTATAGATACCTGAGCTTCCGAGATTTGTGAGAGCCCAGCCAACATCAGCAGAGAATTTATCCAACCTGTAGTTCATCACAAATATGTGATTGTTCCTGGTCAAGTCCAAAAATATCACCCAGCTGACCTGCAGATTCTTGGTATTTTGCTGGCAATAATTTTGTTATAGTCTCTAGCTGATTGATACAGTTGATTATGTTAAAAATCAAAAAATGAATTAAAGAAACCATGTTTTTCCTCCTCGGCTGGCAAAAATCTCTATGCCATCAATGTTTCCAGAGTCCCATTACAATGGGTGAGGGACCAGGGCTTAGTTCTGGATATAAGAGGAGCACATTGCAAAGATGACAATAGAATTGAGAAGTTACAATATGAAACTCCTAAGGAAATGTGGGTGGAGCTTATGCAGATGAGCGAAACTCTCAGATATCTAGGGATATTTTTAAAAGACTTTTAAATCTGTACTATACATTCAAACCATGCATCTCATTATGCTATACATTTCATTAGGCTATAGACTTCATTAGACACTTGAATCAAGAATTTCATTACACACTCCAGACACACATCTCATTATGCCATGCATCTCATTAAGTTCCCAGCCAGGAGCAGATGTAAAATAGAAAAATTTCAGCAAGGCTTTGATTCCAGCCCACATGGCATTCACATCAACAACTGAGCAAGGATGGACCAACAATTGGGTGATTTTTGAATGACACTTGGCAAAAAGGAACCAGTTCAAACAGGCACTATTAAATAACAGAGAAGAAAAAATAGCTTGGTGTCACATTCCACTTTGCTGTTCACTCTAGGAATGTGTTCCTACTGTCAGTCAGGCATCACCTATCAGTGAAAAGCTGGAGATGGTGTGGAAGAGGGCATGTGTCTGCAACATTGTAGTCATCTGTCACAAGGCAGACATTCAACAAAGGGTAGCGTCAATGTCACCTTGGCTTCAGTTTCAGCAATTGTATCTGGTCTGTGTTCTATGCTGTAATACGTGATTTGGCATTTCATGGATAGGTTCTCTGATGACATCCGTGGCTAACTAGCACTTCTTTGGTTACAAATGATAAAAACCCAACTCACATGAACTTAAGATTTGAATGCAATAAGGAGCCCAGAGGTGTAGCTAATTACAAACCTACCTCTATCCATGGGCTGAAACATCACTAGGACACAAGTTTCTCTATCTCTAGCTCTGCATTACTTTGTGCTGGCTTCCTTCATGGGCACACATTTCTCATGAAATGGTTGCAGATGGCTCTAAACTTTTATCATACTCATAACAATCAATTCTAGTAAGAGATAGCATCTTACACAGACAGAGGAGATGACTCTCATTGGTCAACTTGGGTCAAATAACTTTCTAGAAACAGGGGAATGATATAACCTGTGTTCCTAACCAGGGTTGTATGCTTTACCCTAAAGGTAATCACAAATTAAAAATGGAAAAGGGACTGTGCACAAAGGGGATTCTGAGTAGACAAAAGCACCTGTATCTACTATGCCTGCTCCACCCTGGAGCTACTCATAGATCAGGTAATGATTGTTCAATAAACTTATAATCTAAAAAGTTGGGGGCTCTGTCCTTGCTCACCTGGAAAATACCAGTCATTAACTAATAGGCAGTCTCTTTTAAATTCTCCAATTTTGAGTAAACATCATGGATATTTCTTGAACTCCTGTGATGCCCTAAAGTGTAAAACATTCAGTGTTCTCTAGAATTTAAAGTAGTTAAGTGGCCATGCTGGGACTGGGAGGATTCAATAAGAAGCCAACTAGCCAGCCTTTCTGGTAAGCCGTGCAAGCTGTGTGGCTTCCAGGAAGAGAAAAGTCAGCACCTCCAGTGAACCTACGGGCATGTGGGCTGAGAATCACGCTGCCCCTCCACCACCCTGTAAGCAACCTGTTGGTTTGGAGGACAGGCTGAGTTAAGGTACATAAAGCTACTAAATGCTTGTATTGATTTTGCAGGTCTAGGGCCAGCGGTCTGTTGGGAGAGTGACAGTATGCAATATAGTAAATATGGAGAATTTCCTTCTATCTTGTCTTTGAAATCCAATATTGTTCTCACTGTTTTGCTCTATTTCGATTGCTTTTGCTTTATTCAATATTCTGTTTTGATTGGTTTTATTCTCTTTTGTTTTTGTTTGATTTTGCTATACCTGATGGAATGGACAACTATTGTGAAGATAACAAGTTACACTATGGTAGCTACTCTTGCTTTTCTAGTATCCTGCTTTGAAGTTCTATACCAGTTTCACAGCTTTGTTGTGATTGGCTTTGTTCTGTTTCATTTTGATGGATTTTACTATCTTTAAAATAAAAATAAATAAATAAACAAACTGGTGGGACATGTACAGACAGAATGACTTGCACCTCCAATCAAGTCTTTTGTTTTGGATGGCATTAGTCAGTTCCTCCTAACTATTGGTTAATACCTGAATGTCTTGTCAAATCAAGAAACATACAAAAATACAAAAGAGTGGAAAATGTAATTGTTTTGATTCTACATTAAACTGCAAATGACACATTGAATGCCTTCTCAAAAATAAGTTGTGGGCTAGAAGAAGTAAAAGAGGGTCCCAAAGAATACCAATTACTTGGTAAGGGTGGGACAGGCAAGAAAATGCAGAATGAGTGTAAGAGGTGTGGAGGTAGGAAAGGTCACACAGTAACAAGGGTGAAATTCTTCAACTTCATGTTTTCCCTAGGGCTATCTGCAGAGAATTCTTTGCAATTCTGAATAAATAAAAACTGTCTCTCATCTGAAAGGACAGTGGTTTTATATAGAGAAAAATGAAGTGATGTCCAACCAGGCATGGTTATTAAAGAATATTTTCTCTGGACTTCTCTGCACAGCATTATTCTGAAAAGGGTAGCTATGAACACAGTCTTGACCTGAACATCCCTGTGATACGCCTGTCTGTGTAAACACTGGAGTTTAACCAGTCCCTGCATGTGCCTTAGAGATGAAGGGCTCTATCAGTCACTGCCCAAAGGAGACAAAGCTGTTTCCTTTTCTAATTCTGCAGAACTTTTTCTAGAAGATCATATAGCTCGAAGATGTTAAGAGTAGAAGAGGGATTGCGACAATGGTTATGGGTCAAATTCTAACTCTATGCTGTAATGGACTCTCTGGCACCGATTTTCACTGAAACCTAAAGAATGAGCTATATCTAATTTGCTGTTGATTTTATGCTAAAAACACCCTGGAATAGAAGAATTTGATACAGTCATGTTGATGGAGGCAGCAAACCTCCCACATACTTAAACTCTTAAACATTTTTGAATGACTCCTTTGTTTGTTAATTGTGACACATCTTTGAGCTTTTTTGCTTTGACTTTTTCAATTAAAATGCCTGGGTCCTCATGACACCACTCCTGAACGCAAAGAGCAGTTGGTTAATTATTTAGATTTCCATTGTCTTCTTGACTCTTGGAAACATCCTTGTTCTTTGGTTTACTCACTTCCTAACAGTGATTAAGAGAGAGAGAGTGTTTGTGTAGTTATAGTAAAAGAGAAAAATGGATATGGATCCTTAGGACATTTTAATTTTGATTTAGAATCGGAATCTTTCTTTCCATCTCTTTCATTTTTTCCTGCCTTCCTTCCTTCTTTTTCTTCCTTCCTTCCTTTCTTTCTTTCTTCCTTCTTTCCTTCCTTCTATTTGGAGAAAGGTCTTTCTAAGTTGCCTAAGCTGGACTCAAATTTACTATTCTCCTTGTCCAGCCTCCTTAGTATTGAGACTACATTATCTAGCTCCCTTATTTTCTTGTAATTTTGAAAACAGTTGAGAGTGTAGAGTTATGAGTACAAACCAATGTGTTAGCCTGTGAGATTTATTCTTAAACAGCCCTGAACACATAATGTACAGGATTCTGAAAGTCTACGAGTCCCAGACTGCCCCTTTACTTTCAATGTTTTGAACAACATAATAGATGGGCTTTGGAATGAATGTTAGTGATAGTAATGAGATAACTCATGACCCCATTTCCAAATCACAACAATGAAAATGGTAAAGGAAACAGTAAGGACCATGCTGCCAGGCAATTTAAAGACAAAAGTGAGAGGTAAAATGGTCTTGTACGATTGTCCATTCAGCTTGTTAGCTTGAGATACAGTCACTGGAGGTGTATCTGACTCAAAAAGTGATCTGGTCCTTTAAAAGGAAACAGTTGCTGCCTGGGTTTGGCATCCTGAACCTACGCAGTGTTTCTGCTCTTCCCAGCAGTCCCAGGATGACACTTCCTTGCTTCTATTTAGTAAAATGCTTGCCACTTGGATTCTACTTTACACAATCTATGAATAATATTTCAGCATTCAAAGTTGAAAGGATTTGCTCACTTAGCTAAGGTGGTAGCATATGTAGAATTAAAAAAACAAAGAACGTTCTGACCTTTTGGTGAACAGAGGAACTCAAACTGCTATTGTTAAACTGTGGCATGAGGAAAGTATGATTTAAATGTAAATCTTTTATCTCCAAAGCTATAAAAGACTATGCCTTGAAGGTATGAGAAAATGCAAGCTCTAATGTGGAGCATATAAAAAAAAATTAAAACATTTAGTGCTGCCCCAAATCTGCTTTCTGAACTGCAGTTTGCTCATAAAATACTTTGTGTATGTAGTATTTTATTTATATTTAAAATAAAATGTTCCTTAACCATTTAGTTTCTGGCTTCTTGGCCTTTGGTTCTAAAGCTCAAGACCTTGGTGCTTCCTGCATACTCTGCTTTTCCCCTCCTGTTATCCTCTAAGTTTGCCTTCCCACTGCTGTATAGGTCAGTGTCCCCATGGGCACACATGGCCCTGGAAACTCTCCAGCCTGAGAGCTGCAGAAATAGACAGGAAGGACTGCATCAATGCCAAAGGTCATGTTTCCATCTCCACCTTCCTTGACCTGCTCCCTGGCTTTGAGGGAAAAGAAATAAAATCCTGTACATATTTGGATGAAGACATAGGTAACACCGGGTTTGTGGCAGATTTTGTATACGGCCAGATTGAGCACAGTTGGATCTGAGGTTCTTGCCCAGATTTCACTCATCATTTTCCATATGGCTTTATTGGTGCTGATCATACCTTTTGCAACACCAAGTACGCTTTCTCCTTTAGGAATACCCCGCTGTTCCTTCATGCTTTTCCAGCCTGCTGGCTCATCTTCTCCCAGCACCTGTTTGCCAGACTTTCTTCGCCGGCACCATATGTGGACCAGGTAGAAGTCTCCTCTCCCTGTCCCCGGAAGAAATGAATGAATGCCTTGTGCTGCAGTAAGTTGGGTATTTGTTTTGCTTAGGGCCAAGGTTTTACTTGGGAGCCTTTGAATTAGGAACCCCATCTTTTGTGTTCCCCACATTGGCATATAAACTCATTAAGTTTATTCAGTGTATAGAAGAGTACATTTCACACACTTCTGAATTTGGGATTCATTTCTTTAATATTTTGCAAAACCTGAAGTAAGCATAAGCCTTTCAGACCCATCTTGTTTTCTCTACTTTGAATCCTCTTCTACCCTACACTTTCTTCCAGATCTTCCTCACCAGTACAGACTAGAAATGGCACCTTGAGGAAATTCTTACTGTGCTAATATGGTCCGTCTTAGCTCCAGCACAACTAATTAACTGATGTTGTGTATAGTTTCACCTTATTGTTCTCCCACCTAGACTGGATGTCCATGAAAACAAAAGAGCATATTTATGACATTTCCTTCTATATTTATAACTCCAAGATGATGCTTGATATGCACAAGGCATAATATTCTGTTTTTTTTTATGTGAAAGGTAAAAAATCAATCAGTGATCTTTAGAATGCATGTGCATTTCCTTGTTTTCCTCAGATATCTTAATTACCCTTTCACACTTTTTTTAAAAAAATGTTTTCCCCCAAATATCTGCTGCTGATTCTGAAAGTCTTTCTCTGCTCAGTGGACTTCAAGTCTCAACTTTCAACCCTCTCTTTAGTCGTTGTGCCGTGACAGTCACAGATATATGCATGACAAGCTTAGTAAATTCCCCATGTATAGTCTGCCTGTAAAACTTTGTCCTCATACTATCTTCATGAAAATTAGAGTCCTGAAGCTTTTCCTGACCCCTAAGCACATACTATAACAGACTTAACTATTATTTATCATTTTATACCTTGCAATCTTTAACACTGTGGAGCAGGTGCTACCTTTCCATTCTACATTTAAGGAATTCAAGATTCCCTACCCTGCAGCAGACTGATCACTGTACTGTATTAATTCACTCTGTACCATATCGAAGACTAACATTATGATTGCTCAACTGGTTACCACTTTCAGTAATGTGCAGCAACAGTCATTGAAATGTTCGTGTTTGCTTTGCTCTGAACGTTTGTCTTCTTCAAAAATCTTGTTGGAATTTAATTGCCAGTGAAGCAATATTGAGGGTTGGGACTCCTCAGATGGGATTAGACTTCATCCTCATTAGTGAGTTTGGTGCTGTCATGAAAGGATAGATTTGATCCCTTATACCTTGCCTGTCTTTTTACTTTGTGCCATGAGGTAATTCAGTAACAGGCCTTTGACTGATTTTAGCTTCTCAAGCTTGGACTTCCTAACCACTAAAACTATGAGCCTATACATTTTTGTTCACTGTAAATTACCTAAGTTTCAGGTGTTCTGTTGTAGCACCACAAATGGGTCTAGATATTGTCTGACAGTCCAATAATCTTCCCTTTAGGAATATAACCTAAAGAGCTCAACATAAATGAAAATAAAATTTAACACATAAAAATGTTCTTCACTCTGATGGATTGCATCCCAGGCTGGAAGAAAATAAATTCGAAGACAAAAAGTAGACAAGATAATTAAATTTCCAAATTTTGAAAATTATGTTGCTATGTAAAACAAAGTTTCTGTTTTTCAGGAAATACCCATTAAAGTGTTAAGGAATAAAGGAACAATTCACTGTTATGTAGTGGGCATGTGAGTGTGTGTGTGTGCATGAGTGTGTGTGCCTATATGTGTGTGTGAAATAGAAGACAAAGAGGAGGAAAGTAGTCATAAAACAAAGAAGTCAACATTTAAACAGTCAGTGAATCTGAATAAAAGTTATATGGGTATAACTTCAATTTATTCTGTAATAATCTTCAACGTTTGTAATAATCTTCAACTTTTTCTGTAAAATTGGCATTATGTGAAAATAAAAAGTAACAAAAACACTCTGTATAGTGTTATTTATAAACGTGAAAGAGATGAAAACAACATACAGGTTAAAAGTAAAAGAAAGGTTAATTAAATTGATACATTCACATGGTGGAAAACAGGGGCTATTAACCTGTCTACAGGCCTGGGGAAGAGCTTAATGGTAAAACACTCAGTTGTTAAGTACAAACCCTAGGTTCAATCCATAGTACCAGTCTCCCAAATAAAACTTGTTTCCAAAAATATTTGCTAAGTAAATAGTTATGCTTAAATTTACAGCTAAGTGAAACACAGTAGAAATTATCAATTACTGCTGGAACTATGGGTGACTTTTGTTTTGTGTTAAACTTCTTCACTTTCCATATATTTAAAATGGTAAGCATGAGTAAAGTTCTTCTTGATAGTACGGATGACTTTCATCCTGGATCTTTGGCAGGCACTCTTTGAAGTAGTGACTTCCTGATCCAGAAAAATGAGGTTAACAATTGACTCTAAACTGAACCATAGACCTGCAGTTCTAGTTTCTTTATCTATAAAATTGGAATGTGACTACTCATCTTGTGTAAGTGTAAAGATTAGATGGGATAACACATGTATAAGAGGTGCAGTGCACCTCCAACATGTTAGATTTCAGTGCAGTTGATGTGATTATCTTGTTTTTTCCTATATCCTGAGAAGATGAAAAGGAATATATGATCATTTCCTTTTAACCAATAAGTCCCAAGACCTGTAAAAACTTCCTAGTTCTAACCATGTTTTAAGTTACTCCTGAAAAGATAAAAGAGGACAAGTTAAAATATAATTATCTTCCTATCCTTGAGCTTTTCACAACTCAGGTTCTTTCGTGAAATTCAGAACTATTTACTCAAGTCTAAAGGAAGAATGCCTTATGATTTTATGAAAGGTCTGAAAGAAATACTACAAAACAATGAAAGTATTTCTTTTATTCCCTGTAATGAATGTCATTCAGGGAGTAATGAATTGTTGAAAATCTCTTCCTTTGATACTTTCAAGTTTTCATGGCCCACAATAGTTCGTGCCAGAGGATTGTGCCTGGGTCTTCCAAGATTTCCTTCTAAAACAAGTTTTGCTTTAAACTAAAATTTGGTGGACAGAAGCCTCAGGCAAGCTAGCAGGAGCCAAAGGACACTTCTCATACAAAAGCATTGTGCTCCTTTTCCTGCAGTGGTTACCTGTGTAAGTGGAGCTGTAAAGATCGGAAAGGTTAAGAATTTGAGGGTCAGAACTAAAGAACTGCAAGACTTTTAACTTGTCTTCCTTTGTATGACAGTTAATTTTTATTGTCAACTTGAATGGATTAAGGACTATGGGAAGAATGGATAACACACACTTCTGGGTATGCTTGTGAAGGTGTTTCCAAAAGCAATTGGCATGAGTCAATGAACTGAGCAGAAAATACTCATCATGAGTGTATGTGCCACCATCCAATAGACTGAAGGACCAGATAAAGTAAAGAATCAAATACATGGGTAAGCTAGCTCTCCCTTTGGTTGTTCTTATTCAAGCAGATGTTTTTTAGCTGCTGTTTCCCATAGACATCATACTCTAGATTCTTCTGTGTTGGAATGTAGACTTGCATCAAGGTTTCTCTAGAGGATTTAGAAGTTGTTACATTTGGACTAAAGCTGCATCATTGGGCTAGAGATATAGCTCAGTAGCATAGAGCCCGCCTGGCAAGTGCAAGGTCCTGAGTTCAGTTCCCAGTACCAATAATAATATAAATAAATAAATAAATAAAGCTATACCATTGACCTCTCTCTCATTCTGAGGCTTCCAGCTTCCTGGATTGAGCAATTACCAGTTACCCTGGATCTCCAGCTTGTAACCCACAACGTCTTTGGAACTTTTCAGCCTCTGTGATAATGTGGGCCTAGCAAAGCCCTTCTTAAAATTACGCATATGCTAAAAGTTACATATATCCTATTGGTTCTGTTTCTCTGGACTCTGATGAATATAGATTTTTGGTACCGGAGTTTTCTTGCTGCAAATACCTGACAATATGCAGGATCTGTTAGGAATGGTTTATATAAGGAGTTTGGGGGATGTTTGGCAGAGCAAGCTGGAGAAAGGCTAGAGTGTTATAAGTGGAGATGAGTGGATAATTCTGGTGAAAGTTCAGAGGATTACAACACATAGAGAAATGTGGATGGTAAAGGCAATGCTGATGAAGTTGTAGATGAAAGTGATGACCTTATTGGAAATGGGTGTAGAGCCCCTCCTTCGTATATGACAAGAAAGAATTTGGAGGCCTTTTTTCAGTGCCTAGATACTTGGTGGCAGATGAAAGGCGAGTTTACTTGGCAAAGAAAATTCTAAGGCAGTGTGCAGGCAGTAACACAGGTATTACTGGCTGCTTTTAGCCAAATTTATGTGAACAACTGAGAGCAAAGCATGATCAGAGCAGAAAGATGTTGAAAATGCCCAGTTTGGCCAGAAAAAGAGTCCATGGAAAGGGCAAATGGATAAGTGTGGGTCTGATGAAGAGATTAGCTTGGCTCAAAAGAAGTCAAATGCTCTACTCTGAGACATGAGGGCAATCACAAAAATTGGCAAGGTGGCAGCTGTTACATACTCAGAAATTGAGAATTGCAAATTATTTCAAAGACTTCCTAGGACAGGATCAATTCATAAAAGAGCCCCCAGACAACCTGCCTGCTCAGGAATACCCCAGAATTTATTCCCCCATGAACAGCCAACAAGATATTCACAGGTTTCTGCTGCCATGGCTCAAGTAGGCCTCAGTACAGATCACACCAGCAGCATGGTGCTAATTGTGAAAGGGCAGAAGTTGTGGAGTGATGGTGTCTTCCACTGAGATTTCAAAAGAAAGTCTGGTAAGCCAGGTACTATACTACAAGGTCAGAGTTCCTGCAAGCAGCCCACAATAAGGTGACACACGGATGTATAAGAGTGAGGTTTAAGCTGCAGTGGAGATGCACAAGAAGATGGGTCCCCAGAGTGGTTCTACTGGATACTGGTGGAAACATTAAGAGGGAGGGTCTAGTGGAGGATTTACAAATCACGATGCACTCTGGAAGGATACTGTGGAACTCTGGTATCTTTTGTTCTCTATTTCACTTTCTGGCCATAAGGGGAGCAGTTTCCTGGCATTGCTATCTGGCATTCCTGATAGAAACCTAAAGTAATGAATTTGCCCAATCATTTACCAGGATGCCTGAAACAATGAACCAAAATAAATCATTTCTCTTGGTTACCTGTCTCTGTTATTTTACTATAGTGGTGGAAAGCTAGTTAACACACTATTCAGAACAATAAAATCAATCCACAATATATTTTAAACCAGAAATAGTGCAATCATTCAGTCTGTAGGGAAATGCAAATACTTAGATTCTAGGAAAAAATAAGTTCCCTTAGTTCTTTTTATTGCTATCTCATTTTGTAAACTTTCCAGGATCTAGGACACTTCACTGTGGATCCATATGAAACGGGTTTTGAAACTAAAATTGTTCAGTGATAGAAGTAAAGTGACCAAATTACTTTGGTGTTTAGTTTGCTTCAGTGATAAGAATGTGATTCTTGGGTGTAAACCACGTTTCTAGCTTCCAGAACTTCTCTACTTCACCATAAGCTCTTTTTCCTTCTCCTCTCCCTCTTCCTCTCCCTCTCTCTCTCCCTCTATAGGGTCACCTTACAAGTCCCTATGTCTCTCCTCTGGCAGAGTTCAGCTGACATTCTATAAATCCCTCATAAATATTAGCTAACAATAACGATGTGCTCCAATTCTCCCCAAGGGTATTTGCATTTGACTATAAATAAGTTTTCATGTTCCAAGAGAATGAAGTTATAATGAAATAATCAGGATTCAGTTTCAGACTCTCAGATTCATTCATCCCACAGACTTTATTTGAAGTGTTTAGTGTAGGTACCAAATCTCCAATTTATGGAAAGCCATGAGAAAAATCTTGTGGTCCAGTGAGAAAGTATTTTACTTCATGATAAAATTCCTCTAACCCATCTTCAGTACAGATGCATGCAGGGCTACCCAGAGCACAGAGGAAGACACCTGAGATGGGGTGGTCAGGGATTCCAAAGAGTTACCAAGGGCAGTCAGTGAAAGAACCCTGTCATTTCACATTCCAATATGGCCGTGAGCAATGGTGGAGCCCACCCATACTTCTAACTGCTTAGTCATGGTTCAGTTTCCCAGACTGCATTCAGCCCACCCACTTTCCAGTTCAGGTAAATGTGAATACACTAATAATAAGACCCACTCCTCTCAGAGAAGGAACAAATCATCTTGGCTTACAAGGCTCAGAAGCTTCAGGGCAAGTCTAAAGGGAAATCTCATGATGTGAAAACACAAACCACGCTTTCTCCTTCTTCCTGTGGAGGAAAGAATGGGAAATGGTAGTCAGAAAGAATGCTGAATACTTCATCCCTCAGCTAGGTGTTGTTTGGGAGAAAACTAACTGACTTCCTGGACCATAAGAGATGAGAGATGATAGATCAATGATAGACAGAATGCTTGGAATCATGAACACAAGTGAAAATAAAAGCAATGACTTGATGCTATTTTCATTTAAAAACTTAAAATGTTAAGTGGAGTCTGATTTCACCAAAACCCATGAAGGAAGATCTTGAAAAATCTCTGTTCTTCAAAGTCTGCAAGAGTTCGTTCGTGCATTAGTTTCATAAATATTTGATGCTTACCACGTTCAGACACAGCCCCAGGACACTGGGGATAGAAAGATAACTGCCATAAAGGCCTTGCATTCCAATACATGAAAGCCTGGTAGAAGAGACAAAAAGGAGAAAAGACTCAAGTTCAGTTTCGTTCCAGTTCTATTGGGGAACCTGGGATGTCGCCTGATTCAGACCTGTGAGCAGGGGATATGGCGGGCCGCCCAGGCAAGGAAGCGAAGAGGACAGAGGGACTGACACAGGTGTAGCTGATGTCCGGTGCATGGAGAGCAAGGAGGTGGAAGGAAGCAGCCACTTACTACAGCAAAAGACTGAAAGAAGGGATGGGGAAAGGGAAGGGAAGATAGGAAAACTGAGGCCAGAAACAAGTTGTAAAATTTGAACATTTTCTTGAGAACAATAGGGAGCTGGTATAACTTAAAAGCAGATAGGGAGCACACGAGACTGCCATTCTAGGCAGGCCATAGTACAGGAAGAGGGAGGGTAACAGTGACACAGCTTATGCAGGGACTATTCATGTAACTATTTTGGGGAGTTGCAGTGAATATGTAAAGGAAAAGAAGGCTGAATTCCATCAGCTACAATACAACTGCATTAATTTATACCTTGCTATTAAGAAAATTGGTATGACTCAACTCAGGTAGAACTAAATTTTACCTCTGCATTGTTACAAAAATTAAAAAGTATTTGAAGGAAGATATTACTATGTAGACAACACTGTTCTGAGCCAGGTTTTAAAACACAAACTCTTCCTGGTGTTTTTGAACTAGTAGAGAATCTAGTGATTTATCAAAAAGGTCCTTGGCCAATTACAAATAAATATTATTTCTTCATTAAGGCTGACCTGGTGTTTCACTGATCTTAAAATGATACACCTACATTTTAAAAAATAAAAGCTAACAACAGTAATTTAGAACTGGCTTCTCTCCAGCATAAGGGATTTATTCTACTAGCTTTAACTGATTTCCTCACAATGTTAGCAAGCACTGTTGGAACTGTGTAATCGAAATCTAAATGGATCTTAATAACTCCCCAAAATTAATATGTCTGCTGCAATGTGAGCAGTTTATTCCCTTCACACCAGTAGATTCTGGTTCACTGATTAACAAATTCTGAATTATTTGTACGGGAACTATATGAACAAAGCAGTCTTTCAGGTTTGCCTTTTTAAACAAATTTTTCATTTATTTTCATTGAGTCTCTTCCATCGTTTTGGTAAGTCATTCATTTCTCAAATGTTGGGCACAACTATGTACTAGACTTTACTATTCCATCTAAGGCCCTGGATGATGTGAGCTCAGCTTCAGCCTTCAAAGGGATCCCCATGTGTCGAGGGATACTGGGATATAAGCAAACCCCTATTACATGATGTAATAAATCTCATAATGGGAATTTACTTCAGGGTCTATGTAAACATAGAAGAGCAAGAACCCAGCTATACAGAGGGCATGTTTAGGGACTTGGTTTCTCAGAGTAGATGTGTTTTTGAGGTGACATTGAAAATCTTGATTAAAACCTATCATAAATAAAAATCATTCAGGCAGAAGAAATGAAGACATAAGTAAATATGGGTAAGTTAGAGAAAGTGCAATTGGTTAAGAGTGGGCAGAGATATTCTCCATAGATAAGACATAAGGAAAGGATGGAAATGGGGCGGGCATTCCACCAGGGCTTCACACTCCATACTGAATATCTTGCACACAGCTGTTACATCACCTCTATGTGAGTATCATGCAATCCTCTAGTTTTTCTAGGTTTGGAATGTCCATTTCATTCTGTGAAGCTGATCACATGAGAGGGAAGAAGTGATCAATTATGAGAAACCAAAGCCAGATGGCTTTGATTTTTAATATGATAAAAATCTCACTTAGCACATTTACTTTAATTTATTTTTCAATACATCACACATGCATTCAGATAAGATTAAGAAAGGCAATTGACATTAAGTTCTTATAATTTTAATCACAAAAATGAGCCAATATAGTTTGAAATATAAACAAGTGAAGGGAAAAGAGATTCCTAAGTTTTACATGTGTGAGTACACATGCTTGTGTGTGTGTGTTACATATCTCTGTGTGGACATGTGCCCATATGTGTGTGCTCACGAATGCAACAATTTAGGAAGACATAGGGTTTCTAAGACATAATACATATCCTTGGGGTGTGATATTAATCATAAATATGCAAGGAAAAGCAGTTTCAAAAACTTGATTTGAATATCAAGAGCAAACACAGGAAGACTCAAAGCACAGTGCTGATATCATAAATCTAAGAGTAGGAAAGAATTTAGAATGATGCAAAAGCTATTTTCTGACCACCTCCTGAGAAATTTGGATCTTTTCTGGGAAGAGAGAAGGAAATAGAAAAAGAAAAACTGAGAGAAGAGCTTATTGTTAGAATCCTAGGCTGGCATTCCAGACCCCTAAAGCTGGGTGTCTTCTTGTGGAAATTGAGAAGCCCAAAATGTATTCTGGGGATTACACAATAGAAATTTAAATGGCAGAAAGAAATTGTCTTCAAAAAGTCACACCATTCTTAGAAAAGTTAACCCTCCTTCTGCTGCAGGAGAAAGAAAAGATCACAGGGAGCAGTATGGTAGAGGGTCAAAAGCTTCCTGTGTTCCCAAGAGGCATACAGAAAATCTGGGAGCCTGGATTCTTGTTCAAGCTCTTGATGGGGCAAGAAGGAGGCAACCAATGCTGGAAGGGAACCACCCCACAACCACAATGACTAGGTAACTGCCCAAACATGAGTGGAAGTTAAACCAGAAGTGGTAGAATCACCTTAATTTGCCAGAAATGTATTATCTGCCACCAGCAGAAAGGGAATCCAGGAGCTGAGTTGCTCTGAGCTGCTTGCTATTCAGTTTATCTCCCTATAACAAGTTCTATCTCAAAGGAGACAAGTAGGGCACCCAATAACATCTCTTCACAACTAAGTCAGGCATTGGGTCTTGATTCGTAGGACTACCATTGGTGTGGACAGCTTTCCACTGGCTGTCAACCTATCATGAAAAAAATAGGAAATTAACCAGCCCTTACTGGAACCCACCCAACATGCTTAAGTTCATAGGCATTTTCCTATAATTCGCTTCAAACTGGATTACCATCAGACTCTATTTTTGATGAATGATATGTAATGATGATTTATCCAAAGGGGAAAAAAAATGGGACAGCCTCTTAACTCACTCCCCAGAGCTTGAAAACATCTTCAACAGCTTTGACACACAGTCACCACCTACCTCATTCCAATACTGTTTCACTCTGGTGCCACTCAGGAGGGGAGAAGTCCTACCAGGGAGCGACCCAGGTATTTTCTCCATCTAAGGTGGGGACATATGATGAGAAGATTTAAGCCACTTAGGGAAAGCTGATTCCTCTCCAATTCCACCTTTCCAATAAGATGAAGAAATTTAGAGTCACTGGATTCTTTGTGTTTCCCTGGATGTTCCAAGTGGACAAGATTACTTTATCTTCTGAGATCTGATTTTCTAGTTGCTTCATCCATGCTCCCTCCCACTCTGAAACTTAATAAGACAGTTTGAGAAGAGTACAGAAGAGGCTACTTCTGTACTAAAGGACATGATAAAGCTATGTACAGCGATCTTGGAGGTTCTTTCAAGTCACACTTTTTTAAGTCTGGATACCAACAAACATGCTTTTGCGTGATACACAGTAGTCTTGCCGTGCAATGCCAAAGGTGATACACAGAAAAAATGAGCCCCCACTCCAAACAGTTGAGGCGTAAATCTATTGTCATGAGAAAGAAGGCATCAGTAAGCTTCAGATTTCCCTTAACCAGAAAGAAACCGGGCCAATTGGTCCACTGTAGAAAAAAAGTCTTTTTTCAATGCAGTCATTGTGTTTAAATGGGGAAAACAAAATTGGTCGCTACAAGCCAGGACCCTAGAAACGAGTGTGTAATTACTAATTATATACTTAGGGGTTTATTCTCCCCTAGATACAGATGTCTGATTTCCTCCAAAATTAATCAGAGTTACAGTTAAATGTAGAAAGGAGACTAGACCCATGGCTACAACTGTATAAGTAATGAAATTCCCTTATAAGCCCATGTTGCCCCATAATGATACCACATTTTTGAAGTTAAAGTTTGTTAAATAGCAAAGACTCAATACAACTATTCACAGTGAAGCTTTCCAAGGAAAAGACCCCAGTGTATATTGAATATTTTAGTATTTTCTTAGAAATGATTAGTTTTTTAACTACTTTAAGTAGGGTTTAGAAAAATCCCTTTCATGATTATTTAGGTAAGGAGAAGTTTCTGGAGTTGAGTAGAAACAGAATTTTATCAAGTCCTTAATTTTGCCCTTTCCTTTCTAACCACATTAATTAATAAAATAATATACCACAAAGTGTATGAGGTGAAGTGATTGCATGTTATTGCTTAAAATGAAGAGTTGGAGGGTAAAAACAATGTTATAAAAGAGAACCATGCCATACATTTTAAATAGAAACCTTATTTTCCATTCATTGTACTTAAGCATGTTTTAAAGTAATTATTCTCCCTTTATAGGCTAATACTCATTGGTGTGAAAGTAAGAAATAGAAGAATTCACCCTTAAAATTTACCATGTAAAGAATATCCAGGTAAATATTTTCCATTTTTCAATTAGTTTTTTACAGATACATTTATTTTTACAAAATTAGACTTACAATCAATTAATTCAGTGCAATTTTGTGCTTTTTAACACTTAATAGGCATTTTTCTCATATTTTATTAAATCATTTATGTAAAGGTTATTTTGATCAATCTGTTCCTTGAAATATTTTGAATTTGTTTAAGAACCAGAATTGAGTTGTTTCCCCTTCCCTTTTGAGCAATACGTAGGCTATGATCTACATTCTTGCACTTACTTCTCTCTTTATCAAATATCTGAATGTATTTCTATATGTAAGATTTTTAAGCAGGTCATGTTTAATGGTTTCTTTTTTTTTTTTTCCAGTTAACAAAAAAGCAACACAAGTAGATAGGTACAAACTAAAACACGAGAAAACACAGTTGAAAATCGATCTGGTTCCCATCCTTTGCTACTAGTTGTCTTTTCTAGACACAATCTTATTACCAGGTCCTATGTTACAATTCCAGAAATTCTATTGCCTAAAGTTTTATTTGAAAGGGTGATATCATTTTTTTAGTTCGTTTGCCATCAGTTGTACCCAGAAGGAGGCGCTGGTGGACGCAGAATCTACTGATGATGAATGGCCATATCTATTGTTTCTGCCCACCCCGTTCCTTTCCTCTTTGTTCTTGAGGGGAAATAAAAGGAGGACCCAGGGACAAAGCTGAATCAATCAAAATATGTCATTCTGCCCTTCTACCATAAGGTTAGTTTTGGGAGGTCCACATGACTCAGATGGGCAACCAAGGATCTTCATGACATTTAGATATTGGGACATTTAGCTGACTGGGAAAATAAAGAAGACTCCCTGACAGAAGTGCTCAGCTGTGTAACTGACCACCATGAAGAGGATGAGACCACTTCACAAGAAACAAAACCAAGAAATAAGACAGAATATACCTAGGACATCATTTAACCCATAGGCCAAGGATGGTGTCAAGTAACGAGAGCCAACAAACCAACTTTATTTTTTTAAAAACTAGTTCAAACTATGCTTTTGTCACTTAAAACTGAAAGAAACTAGACTTCTATAATAGAAGATGACCTTTCTGTGTAGAACAACAATTGCCAGCGGCAAAAGGGAAAGGATAGACATAACTTCAGTTGGATGCTGGGGAACATTAGAGCTCAAGAGAAGCTTGCAATAGGATTACTTCGGTAAAATAATACCCAGGTGCATAACAGTGACTTGGGAAACTAAGATAAAATACAATGCCAACACTGTGCTGTACCTCATGTGTGCAGATATTTGTATGCACTGTAGAAGATGGAGATTCTAGGAAGTGTTTTGGTTGGTGCAACCTCCAAAGGGAAACTGTTTAGCATTTGCTATTCAAATTGGTTTGTTATTTTTATATGAATTTTGCTCTATTTTTTATTTCCATTTTTATGAATGAGAGGATTTACAGCAACTATTTAGGAAGATTGAGCACCAGAAATATAGGTTAAATATAATTTAAGCAGACATCCACTACTAGTTGAAGAGCAGCTGTCTCTAGGATCTAAAGTAGGGTTTGAAGTTTAAGGTTGGAGGACCCAGTACCAAGAGAACACTCATTTATCTGAGGTTGAGATCAACAATATTTGTTTCCTGGACTTTGCCAGGGAAGAATCAACCTATTTTAACAAAAATTTAATCTATATAAGCATGCTCACATGCACAGGTATGCCTCCCCCACGCGTATTCTTATATACATGTACACAAGTGCTCACATAAGCCACATTATGTTGCTTAAACTTAATCAGCTCAATTTAATTGGCTTGGAAGCTGCCTTGGGGATTCATAAAGCACACTTCTGGATGTGTCTGGATGGATCACAGAGATATGAATTTGGGTATCTAGTCCCTGGTTCCTTTTTCTCTGGTGCTGCTCCCCTGTTCTGCTTCTGGGCACTGTGGACAGCACAGTGCTAACTAACCACATACTTCTTCCAAATGTTTCTGCCTTTGAGCCCACAAAACCATCAACTGAATTCCCTGAAAGAATGAGCTGAATTAAAAATCTCCACCTTTGTGTTATGGAGGTTGAGTGTTATGTCACAGTGATGGGAAAGCTGAGTAATACAGAAAATTGGTGCTAGAGAAGAGGGGTTGCTGGTGTGACTGCATTTGACCATGGGACTCAGTAGTCTTTGGAACTGGTTTGTAGGATGAGTCTGGAAGAGTTTGGGGAATCATTCTGGAGAAAGCATAGAATGCTGTAAGCAGAGCCTGATGATTTTTGCTGGAGCTCAGCAGACTAGAACACTGATTGAAATGCAGACAGTAAAGGTCAGGCTCAGGAGATTTCAACTGGGAACTAGGATTTCATTGGCAATTCTATTAGAGGTTATATGTTACATTCTGGCAAAAACTTTAACTACATTTTGCCTATGTCCTGAGACTTTGTAGAAGACTAAGAGTGGTGGATTAATCTGGCACTGAGAAATTTTAAGGAAGCTCAAGATTCAGGCTGTAGCATGAGTATTGCTGGCTGCTTTCAGCCAAAAATTATAGTAAGAATCAGGTACAAAAGACTGAGCAGAAGGCAGGAGATATATACCTCAGTGGCACAGCACTTCCCTGTCAAGCACAAGGTCCTGAGTTTGACTCCCAGTACCCTCCCCCAGAAAAAAGACTGAGCAGAAAAAATCCGAAGCACTTAAATTTTAGCACAAAAGTAACCATGTATAAAGCTGAGGCCAAAAGAAACGTGATGAGAAAAAAACAAAGCACTTTTCAAAGGGATAAGAAGAAAGCTTCAGGCTGTGATTGAAGCCAAGAGAGAGGCTGTCTGGACTGCAACCAGCAAAGTCACAGTGGTAGGGCCACCCATGCCCTCTGGAATTCACTTTTCACTAGAGTGTGCTCTGAATGCTGAACAGGAAGCTATGGGACTTAATGTTTGCTCTGCTGGGTTTTGGTCTCACTTTGATCCTATTCTAATCCCTTGTACCTTTTTGAGATGGGAATGTTTAGCCTACGTCATTGTACTTTGGGTTTATGTAACTTTTTTATTTTTACAGAGGATCACAGCTAAGAGTTTGCCTTGAATCTCAGAGAAGACTTGAACTTGGACTTTGAAAAATATTGGAGGGCACAAGCACCTGCCTGGCACACATGAGGCTATGAGTTTGACCTCCAGTACCAGAAAAAGGAAGAAAGAAAGAAAGAAAGAAAGAAAGAAAGAAAGAAAGAAAGAAAGAAAGAAAGAAAGAGCAAATTCTGAGGTTAGGGAAGAGATTATAGTGTTTCTAGTTGTATGCAATATAACTGTATCATGTTACATACAATTGCTAACTTATTGTGTTTATTTGGTGAGTAAATATTGTTTAAGGAGATGAATTTTGGCTTCAGGTTGACGAGGGGTAGGATATGGTGGTTAAGCTTAATTTTGTCAGTTTGATTAGCTTAGCTTAGGAGCCACCAGTACAAAGCACAGTTCTGGGTGTCTGAATGGTTCATGTAGACATGACCTTGGACACTACCATCCACTCACCTGGCTCCTTCCTGTCTGGTACTGTTCCCATACTCTGCTTCTGGACATGATGCACTGCAAATCTTTGCTCTGCTTGACTCTTCTGCCGTGACGTTTCTCCCTTGGAGCTTGCTGACCATGGACTGAATCCCTTGGAACTGAGAACCAAATTAAACCTCTCCTTTCAATTATAAATATCACATACTGGCTCCTGACAACAGGAAAGCCGACTAATACACACATTAGTAAATATGCTATCCATGATAAATCAATAAATCACCATAGTGATAGCAGGCGCTCATTACAGGAGAGGAAGAAAAAATTAGAACCCACCATAAGCTTCTGATATTTCACTCTGAGTTTATACTCGCAAAGAAGGAAAATGAACAATTTACTAGTATTTCATCATTCCCTGACAGTCATTATTTGTAATAAATCCCGAGATAATTTGCCCTCATTAATGCTCAGATGCCCGTAATCTATTTCTTCTATTTAGCTAAGATCTAAATATGCCCAAACTCTCCCTCATCTCTGCTTTCTGTCTTCTTGATATGAATAGTAGGAGCAAAACAGAGGGTTCTGTTAGAATTTCATTTTTTACAAATGAGCCATAAATTCATTCATTTATCAGTCCAGGATCTCAGGGGCCAGCTTGCATTGTAGAGGTTTCCTTTTCCTTTTCTGATCCCCATTTTGTTGAAGAGATTACTCAAAAGAAGAAAAAAAAAAAAAGAGTCATACAGCAATATAAGCCCCAAAGAATAGGCCTAGGAAATCCAGTTCCTTTTTCCTTTTTTTTTTTTTTTTTCTTACAAGCAGCCTTCAACTGGAGCCAAATTCTCATCATTCAGCACTACTCAAAAGTCTAAAATTTTCTCTTGTTCACTTTCGAGATCCTTTAAAATATAAAATACTCTTTTCACCTTCCCTGAAGTTATGGTGTTCTCATCTACTCAGACAAGGACTACATGTGGGTTCTCTAGCACCATAAAAGAGATCCCTGGGATATCTGGGGCAAGAAGCCATGAATGCAGAAAGAATGAGACACCAGACGGATTTGCTCTGAGTTTGGCATTTCAGGGATCCCCCCACTTAATTCCTGCATGAGGCCTCAGTTCTGACAGCTTTAGCATTTGTTTAGCATTTAGTGTTTTCTTCAGAGGACAGAAGGGGAAGTATACATCAAGCTTGAGTGGTGTGGGACAGGGGCAGCTCCAGAATACCCACCTGTAGGGCTGCAAGCTTCCTGGGAGGTAGCCAGCATGCGCGCTGGCACCGACCCCATGTGCCACATCCTGACGTTGGGTTCATGACTCCCCCACAAATGTCTCCAATCGATAATTTCACATTATCTATTTTTAATAAATCAGGCATCAATTTTAAGCGTAAGACTAAAAAGCCTGTGCAAAAACTGACTTTAATGGCACTGTAACAAAGAAATTGCCTTTGTTTTGTTCAGATTACTAGAGTTTGTTGAAACTGGCTTCCCCTCTTTCTATCTCTCCTCTTGTATTCTGTACCTTATTTACATTCAGCATGAAACTCCCATCATCTCTCTTAAGAGATTTCTTTATTTTTCTTTTCCCTTTTTAAAAAGCTGAACTATTTGTCTAACCCTGGAGGGGCGGGCTCACAGGGGAACAGAAGAGACGGCAAGGATTTTATTTCTAAGGCAGAGTCACCCTGAGGTTAACTTGGAAGCGAAACAGCTTTAAAAGTTTTATCTCACAAAAATAGAAACTCAGTGCTGTAACAGAGAGTCCCTTGTGTGAAATAAAGTTACTTCTCCAAGGAGACCCTGTTGCTGATCTGTGAGATGGCACCTCACCTCTTTAAATAACCTAAGTGTGACTAACCAGGGATCCCTTCTCTCGGTCACTAACAGCATTTAGGTATCACCCTCAGCAAATTAAATACATTGGTCTGAATTGATTAATTGTTCCATAAATCTTCCGAAAATGTGCATGGGCTTCATAATCACTCTTCTATTTTGTGAGCGCTCCTCCAACAACGTCGTACATATGTACATAAAACTCCAGAATGTCTGGGCTTGCATTTGATGTGACTCACTCACACCTAGCGAACCATTCCTCTCATTCAGAAACTACAGAAGTGTGAGTTCCTTGACTCATTGATTTTCTTAGCACAAACATGTTGTATTTTGCTAACATACCTTAAGACTTTATTAGCCTACCTTATTTTATATGTCCTACAGGCTTTGGGAGTTTTGCACATTTAATTGAAACACATTGGCTTCCATAAAAAAAAGAGAACCTGCTTAAATCAAAAAGGAATTTCTCATAATCTCTCTGATATTAAATTTGGATGCCTGACAGTACCTGCTGCATCCCATGGTGTTCTGTCTATGCAGCTCCGATCTCAAGCCTAGTCTGACTCAGTATCTGCTGCAGTCAAGCTGTGCTTGGCTTTTATGTGTACGGGGAGGAAGGTCACGCGGGGTGTGGAGGGGTAGGATGTGGTGTCCAGACTACAAGCCAAGATTATGCATATTTTCATTGGTGCCCATGTCACCCAGGAAAACCATCCTAGAAAGGCAGTGAACGAAAAGCCTGCCCCTGCAACAGGGGAGCCGTTTCTGTAAGAGAAACAGCCAAGTCTGTTCCATCCATCTGTCTAGGCCCACTGACTCACGTGGGTTCCTAAGTAACTTAACCCTGATTTACATCTGGGCAAGCCAACTACTGCTGAGATCTTCTGCAAGGCAAATCATATTATCCTTCTTGGAAACAAACGATGCATTTTAGAACTAACATGTGCAGGCCTTGGCCTCATTCTCTGGCACAATATTGGAAGCCAAAGGCGATTCCTGCTAGGACAAGGTGGCCTACTAGGAGTAGGTGAAAATCTCAGATAATCCACATTCCCCATGTAGCCATTCCACTAATTCTTTCCTTATTGACCTTCACTGGAGAGACCAGGTTATTCTTGGACAGCAAGGCAGGGTTGCAAATGTACTCACACTTCTCTCAGAAGTGCAGAGGAAAAATGTTGTCTTCATTTCTCTGTAAGGATACGAATCCATGTGGCAAACCCATCCACATGCTTGCAGAGGAGTTGAGACAAACACCTAAAACACAGTGCAAGTCAGTAGTTTAAACCTCTCAGGTACCAGGTGGTTGCTTCATCTTTCAAGGCTTTTCATACCCACACATCCTCTCCAAGAAGCAGTGTGTGGGTTTGGAAAAGGAAGGTTTTGCCACTTCATGGAGAAGTGACTGAAGATATGAGATGGCTGGGAAACTTACAGTCTGCTTCTCCAGTTCAGGGTTCTGGGGGGCAGCCACCACCAGGCCTGGCTCCCATTTTTGTACCAACTAAAGCCATGGCCTCTAAAACCAGGTTCCAAGTCTCTTGAAGTTCCAGACCAAGTGGTCTGTCCGTGGGCCTCAGTAACTCTGCGCCATAGCTACGTCACTTGGTTAGCTCATCAGCGGCCCATGGAATACACAGGCCCTCTGAGATATTTGTCCCATTTCACTCATTTCAGGGAAGACTGAGAGCATGCTTCTCTCCCTCCCTTTGACGGGGCAGGGTGGTAGCAAGGCAGACCCAGGCTTGGAAGCTTGGATACAAATTTGAGGATTTTAAGAAAAAAAAACCAGAAAGGGAAAGTGTAGTATTCCAAACACCAACCTAGGTGCAAGATTTAATATTAATCATTTACAACAAAATGTGACTTTTTAAAGCTAAAAATCAGCACAAATATAAAAATCAAGAAAATATCACATTTTTTATACTGATATCTGACTCACGTCTATAAAATTTTCCCCAAGTCACTGACTACACAATCTGATCGCCTCTTCACTTGGCCATGATTTATATGATTTTCCATAGAAAGAATAGAAATACTATCCAATTTTTATCTACTATGGCTCATCAAATTTGATTGCAGTATTGACAGATGAAAAGTTAAATTCACAGGCAAAACTTGTTATTTGGAATGTTACATAAGTTTGTAAGTCTGGTTTGAAATTTATTTTGTGGGAGAATGGTACCACTTATTTTAAATAATCTTAAATTGATAAGACTGATTAACCAGTGTGTTGGTGATTTTCAAGGAATAATTGCATATCTGAGCATTCAATTATCACTAACAATATCAATATTTTGTATCATATTAGCAAGAAATTTAAACCTCTCTCTCATGGGTTTATTTGACTTATTTCTCTTTAATTACATTATCAAACAACCCAAGACCACATTCATTATTTCAATGTGAAATTTGTCTCTTTATTTTACATGACTTGAAAAACCATGTATTAAAATTTTGTTCTTGGTTATGGAATCGTTTTTATCAGATTCAGAGAAATATGTACAAATAACTTCACTGTGTGGTTCACTTATAACTACATGCACTGCATTATTATTATTATTTTTTTTTCAGCACCAGGGATCGAACTCACAACCTCGCGCCTGCCAGACAGGTGCTTAAGCCACTGAGCCAAACTCCCAGCCCTAGGTTTTTGAGGCAGGGTCGCACTATGTAGCTCAGGCCGGCCTTGCGCTCGCGTTGTAGCCCAAGCCGGCCTCAAACTCACAATGCTCCTCCTACCTCAGCCTCCCGAGTGCTGGGATTAAAGGCGTGCGCCACCACACCCGGCTCTGCACTGCATTATTGAAAAACTGTTGCAGAATAGAATTTTAACTTCTGAGTAGATATAAATGAATATTGAATTATTTCTTAAAGTTTTACAGGAATGATAGATAATAGGAAATACACGTTTACAGATTAACTTCTGATCCTTTAGCCTTTATACCTTGCTTTTCTTCTTCATCACCCCAACTGAAAACCAGAAAATGAATATTTGCAGTTTGTGGCCCTCCACCATGGTTTCATAAAACCGGCTCATTTGGTGCATTGTAACCCTAACCGTGACAAGGCAGAACATCTGTAAAATTTAACTATGCAATAAATAACTATGAAGTATACAGTGGTTTTCACTAAACCCATTATAAATTATCCTTAAGTCAATTTGCCCTTACTCAGACACCAACACTATCTATTGACACTTCCATGATCCCTTATAGGAGACAGGGTTGTTAGTATATCTCACTTTTGTCGATACATTGTAAGAATCCCTATTAGATCCTGCAACTCAAAATCCATTAACTTCATAAATGTAGCAGTATGTGGAATCTGTGAAGTAAATCCTTACAGACAGCTGTGTTCTAAGAGGGCAGGGCAGTTGGAGAAGTCTGTTCAGTGTGTAAGCAATACAAAGATACATTATCTGTAGATATTTTAAAATAATAAGAAGAATAAATTTAAAAAGACTGCTTTCTATTGTTACCATTAACCAGAAATACCAAATAGCATCGATACCTAAAATATTCCTTCCTTTTGAAAAATACCTCATTGATAAAAGTTCAGAACAATAACTATTGAGTTTTAACGAAGCACAGATGAGGTTCAAATCAGTCACTTTTAAACCTATCTTTTCATAAACACTGTATTTCTTCTACATGGGAGTTTGGTTGAAGAAAACTCACTTACATAGTCAGCCCCAACAGACTTAGCTCTCCGTATTCCCATTAGACATACCATCAGGTATGTGATATCCTTGTTCCCATTTTATAGGGAAGGAAGCTGAGAAATTTCTAATAGATTTAGTAGTCAGGATTTCACAGCAAGGAAGGGAAAAACAGAGAGGTAAACTCAAGCAATATCACCTGCAAAGTTCATGTTCTTAAATTATCCTGCAAAAAGAGTAAGTCAACTAGAAGACATGTACAGGTCTGGTCACATAAGTTTAGCAAGTAAAATAAATCATTAAACATGATATTTTCTAAATCTATAAGGATATGGAAAATATTTATTATTATGCTAAGTGAAAATGATTAGTGCATACAGAAAATCTCAATTCAGTAAGTACATATCAAACACACCTAAACATGTATATGTTAAAAAACGTATGTCAGAAAAGTTTCAAAATAAAGATTATTACATAATGGCTCAGTTACTAGATGGCCTTTATTTTTTTAACATACTTTCTTATTTTGTACATGTTTTCTGCTATTGTGTATTTATTTCACAACCAGAAAAAAAAACTTTTTAAAAGAGTTCAACATTTACTTTAAAATTTAATTCAATGAGTACACATTAAGTTCATATGAAAGTAATCCTAAACACTATAGCAAAATATAAGGATATAATAGAATATTCCAACTTTTTCTTACCAATGATGTTTACATTTTTTCCCATGTCACTCACAAAGTTGTAAAGATCTTACTTATTTTAAAAGAATGTGCTTAGTTTTTTTTTTTACCATTTAAAAAATAGAGCTGCAAGATTCTTGCCTCTGTGAGCAAAACTAAGGCAACCAACTTGACTTGCAAAACTTCCTGCCAAAAGCCAGGAAGCATAATTATGAATTAAATCAAGCAAAATAATACTATCAGCTTTCTCAGAATGTTTAAAATTACTTGAAGACTCCCATAACCATCTTGACAGAGAACTTTAATTTGGAGGATACCTCTGAAAGTGGCTGGATTCAATTGCTTTGTGGAAAAGTAGAGAACATTGTTATTGCACTTGAATGTCCGTGTCAATGTGGAGTGCATCTGACCAGTCCTAAGAAGCAGAAAACCCAGCAAGCAGAGCTGGTCCTGCCTCGTATGCTTATACAAATGTGTCCTCACTCATTCAATCCTCACCATGACCCCCGATGGAGCCCAAGGGGAGTACGGAGTCTAAGAAACACATCCAAAGAGACACAGCTGTGACATGGCAGATCTGGGATTCCAACGCAGCCATTGGACTTCAAGGTCTCTTCCTTTTTAACCTTCATTTTCCTGTCCACAGAAAAGAAAGGGACTTCACACGTCACCCAGAAAACCAGTCTTTTTAAGCTGTCAATGTTCCTGCACAAAGGGAGTGTGTGGGAAAGATCAGAAACCCAGAAGTGTGTGTGTGTGTGTGTGTGTGTGCGTGTGTGTGTGTAAGTGAGAGCCATTTGGGAGCTTGGTTAATGCAGCCCCTTCTCTATCTGTCAGTCTGCAATGAGGTTGAAATGGTTGAGATGCCTTGCTCCTCATAAGAAAAAAAAAACAAAAACAAAAACAAAAACAAAAAATATTCACAAGTGAAACAAGGAGGCACAGTAGCTCTCCTCAGTGAGCTGCTTGAAGGGCAGACGATTCCTGCTCCATCCATTACTATATAAATAATTAAACATCCCAGCCTACAGCCAGCAGAGGCTGGGCTGTTTGTGAGGCAATTTGCTTTAAATATTAGTGAGCAGAGCCTTGGTCAGTCATTAGCTCCTCCTAGTGGCTCCTTCGGCCTGCAGTTAGAAGGCGTCAGAGGTGTTGTGATGTTTGAAGAAAAGAGGAAAGCCTGACCCGAGGTTTCTTTTGAAATGCCAAGACCTTTCTTCATCTCTCAAGCCACAGAACTCAGTGAGGGCCACCCCATCCTCTAAGCACAGAACCTGATTTGGGCAACATGTTACTTTTATATAATCAGGGCAAAGCACAATATTGTCTATGCATGTGCTATTTACAATACAGGCTCAGTTAACCTCATATGTATAATTCTGTCTAGAAATAGACCCCTGCCAAGAGTATTGTCCCTGCTAGAGACATGAATTTTCCAAAAAAGACATCGAGAATTTAAGATTGGTTTGATTCTATTTTGCTTTTGAATGGGAATGAAGATATGTCTGCCACAATAATCACTTCACATAAAGGAGAGAGGCGACTCCCATAGAAAAAAAGGAAAAAACATGGCTGGGTGATGGTGCAGCTTCCCATCCTGCCTTCCCACTGAAGTTCTCTCTGGAAATGATTCCATGCTTGGAACCGTTACGTGTCTTTCAGACTGATGCCGGGTCTCACCATATGGCAAACTTCGATGGAGTAGGTTTGGCAACAAAAGTGTGCAGGAAGGAGCTGAGATGCCAACAGAGTCCCAAGTATAGCACAGGCATCATTAGCAAACTTGAAAGGACATTTCTCCTTGGGCAAATTCACACTAGAATGATCTACTGTGGATAATCCAGGGTGGTGGGGCACAGGTGATTCCAAAAAGCTCCATGGAAAGAAATAATCAAGGAGATTGTGTCATTCTTTCACGTTGGAAGGCACTCATGAGGGAAGATTCACAACTCCCCGTCTTGCTGGTGTATGCATATTTACATAGTAGATATGTGATCTGTAATCTACTCCACACTGAGTAAATACTTGATCGATTTTATTATTGATGCCACTAGGCATTAAAATTCCACTTCTTTTTTCTCCCTGGAAGGTGACATGGTTGAAATGGAAAGGTTAGTCCCAAGGTTTGACACATTTACCCACTCGACATTAAGTAGAAGACAAAAACACAGCTGCGCATGCCGTGTGAACACACACGCATGCATTCACACTATCCTAGTGCTGCTTTAGAGTTCTAAGAGTAATTTGAGCTGTCTGGGATTCAAGAAGCCCTAGAAAATCATCAGTCACACTAGAAAAACTGCACCAAAGAGGGTGTCTGTCTAGAAAAAATTACCAAGACCAAAGTTAGAAATAAATTTTGGTTAGTACCTTGGCTCTACCCTTAAGCAAGGTTTTCCTGTACACAAATCTGATGACACCTGTTAGCTCCAGTTTAAAGGAGTTGTCAATACAGAATTCACAAATAAGCCTGCAGGAAAAGAATGATCCCACGTATAATCTGCTTAACCATGCCTGGCACAGAGCAATGGCTTTACTGTGTTTAGTGTCCTGTTACTTTCCTCTTTTTGGAAATCTCGATCTGGTGAACCTCCAGGATAGGGGTGGGGGTAGTAGGTAAAATCAGACACACTACTGAGCATTTTCAGATCCCTGGAAAATTATTTTCCCCTTGGCTGTGATTGTTGTTGAAAAAGAAACCCTTTGAGATTTCTTTTCTTCACATCTAACAATATCCTTGTGTTTTAAAGATCAGTGTTTTATAACAATATGCAATATAACAACCATTGTTAAAAACCTATCATCTTGCTTGGAAATCCTATATCGCTGTTGTTTGGTTTTGCTGTTGTTGCTGTTTGTTTGTCTCTTTTGCTTCTTGATTTTCTTTTTTGGGTCTTTTTTTCTCTTAAATAAAAAAAATTAAAAAGATCAGTGTCTTCTCTCAATAGATCTCCTTGACCTACCTCCAGCATGCCTCCAACGCCTCACCTGTGTTTCTTCAAGACCTGTGACTCGTCCTAGGTTCCTGAGTGAATGCTTCCTTATTTACTCAATCATTCAATACATATGCATAATCATTCACACACACGTATGTACTGTCTCTTTTGCCTTGTGGATATAATCGCAACTAAAACAGACTTGGTTCTACCTGCATGCGAATTATGTTTTTGCAGAGGAGCCATTCAGAAAATAATACACAGAAATAAGGCACAGAAATACTGGTGACCTGGGAGTAAGTATTATAAACTACAGTGCAGAACAGACATGTGTCAGAGGAATGGTGATCATCCTATACAGGATGGCCACGGGAGCCTATACAGGGCCAAAGTAAAGCCAATGAAGCCAAAGTAAGCTGCATAAAGAGCAGTGGACCTCAGGCAGAAGAGATAAAGCAGCTGCTCAATGATAAGTTGGGAATGGACACTGTTGAGTGGTAGATTCATTGCCAAATTCTCTTTCCTAGATTCTACTCCATTCTTACAATCCTGAACCCTTTCCTGAGAATTTAATTGTATATATACTTTTGTGTGGCTTTCTCCTTCTTTGTTCATTTATTTGTTTAATAATTTTCTTTCTGTATATCAAGAGGTCTTGCATGCTCTGGTGGAAAACAAAAGCGTAGGACAAGGGCTGATAGTGATCCAGCCTCACTTTGGGCAGACACAGGACACCAGGGTCCCCCGACCCTGTAAACACAGTCGCAGGATAGGCACCTGTGTCCTTCTCATGCCCATCGCTTGGCATAGGATCTTCCTTCATCTTTTGCAGCATGTGAAGCACTACCGCAGGCCATTCCTGCCAGACACCAGTGCTGCCTGGCTGTGGTGGCTGCTGTTTTCAGCAGAGACCTTCAGCCAGCCTTTCCTCCTGCAGCCTGGCGGAGAGTTTTGCAACAGCCCATGCTCTGGAAGGCACCAAAGGTTCTTTTGGCACATTTACCACCTCCCTCTTCTCCTCCCACTCCTTTCTACCTCTCCGCACCCCACACAGATCCTGTGCTGATTGACTAACGTCACCCGATTCTGTACAAGGGAATCAATCAAAAGATACCTTCCCACGCAGAGCAGCGCTCTCCTCCCTTCCACCGGGCTGCTGCCTCTGACATTTCCTGCAAGCCCAGACGGAGCCTGTTTGCAAACCTCCCCCTCCTCCTGTCAGGTTGGGACTCAGGGCCCTGGCAGCTCGCTCCTCTGAGTCCTGACACTGCCTCATCAACGCTGGCCCGGCTGATGTTCCTTTGCATTCACTCATCTGCTGAGCCCAAACTTCCCCCACTGGCTCCCTCTCCCTGTTTGAATGGGGTCCCAGGCAAGAAGAGCTCCCCAAAGCCTGAGCATCCTGCAGTTCGCCCCTTGCAGCCTTCCGGCTAAAGGATGTTGGATCAGTTCCTCAGTCTTTGGTTTACAAAAAGAAATGTGGTCCTGCACTGTCTTTGCCCGAGCCCCTCAAAAGGCCCTCTGTGTGGTCCTTGCCTGCTGGCTTCAGCACTGGCCTTATTTGATTTTTCAGACTATCTTTTCCTCCTTTCTTTTTGAGTATGGTGGGGTTCAAGGACCTGAGGGGATTGGTGTATGTATTTCATTTGAACTTTGCTAAAGCTTTTCCTCCTTTTTAAGCCAAATTCTTCCTCTGCTGTCTAGAAAGAAAAGAATTCCTCTCTTGCTGCCTCTTCCCCTTTACAGATGTTCCCTCCTCATTTTTCTGGTTCCAGTTTTCAGATGGCTGTGTACGGAGATTGTGGATGATTCTTACCGCAAATTCAACCAACTCCTGAGTGTAGATGAATGAGGAAGCACAGAAAGCAACAAAGAAGTGAATTAAAAATCACTGTACCTGGGAACCAAGAGAGCACACATGTATACATGTCAGGGCATATCCTCTGTGCTACACATGTAAAGAGTAACCACATACAGCATACATGGCCTCTGTGTGTGTGTGATGCTTTCTGATTTAATATTTTATGAACCTTAAAAACAGAATTGGCTTTCGACCCAGCAATCCCACCTCCAGAACAGACAGTTCCTTGAATATTCATCACCGTATTTTCATACTGGAGTCAATTTAGATTTCCCCAAACATAAGATACAAACTACATAAATTGAGGCATAACTATGTACTTTGATACTATGAAAACATCAAAAATAGTAATATAAATTATACTTGAATTAATATATAAACATGAGCATGAAACACTGCTAACAAGACCTCAATGAGTATATAAACTAGAATAAGTGTGTGCATGTGTATTAACTTATGAAAGAATATCGAAAATATGATAATGTTTATGCCAGGGTGGTTATATATAAGTTATCTGTGCTAAAAGATTGTCTGGTTATGTTAATAATTTTGCAATCAATATATGTTTGTGGAAAAATTCAATACAGGAAAATATACTAGAGATCCTTCTCCATATCCTTGTTTCTCTCAAAAGTAAAAATGAATGGCTAGATATCACAGTGTATTTTGCTATTTACCTATATCAGCTCTCACATTTTATCCTGGGGTGGAGTAGGGAGTGTGGCATAGAGGCAAGAAATACCTGACTAATTTAGGGACAAGCTTAGACTAGAATCCTGATCCTTTGTTTCAAAGGTCTAAACTGTTTTCTGGTTATTAGAAATCCAGGAGTCTCTCTAATACTCTATGAGAATGATGTGTGTGCATGCCCGCACGTGTGTGTGTTTGTGTGTGTGTGTTTGTGGTGTTTGTAACACATGCACCTGCACTATCTCACACTATTTTTTAAAGGACAGTTGAGATAGCCTTTCAGATGGTCTGTTACAGCTTTTCCAAGTCTTCTTTGCCTTCCCTTTGAATGTGGGGCAGACCACTTCCTACTGTATCCTCATCTCAACTTTTTTGGTGCCAGTTGCTCTCGCACTGTGGTCCCCATGGGGCAGTAAATGCAAATGTAAATTCTTGGGGTCTCACCCAAAACCAATGGAATCTAAAACTCTGATACCCTCCTCATCAGGGATTTCAAGAGTCCTCCAAGGAATTTTGGTGCCCAGTCCAGTTTGGAGACCCTATACTCTACCCAAACCATACCAGTACCAACAGCAGGGAAAATCAGAAGATAAAAACCAAGAGCAAAATTACAGAGGACTTTCTTTCTCATTACTTTGCTTCCTCAGGTTGCCTTTCCTTCTGCCTCTCCTCTTTCCAAATTAACATGGAAAATCATTAAGAAAGTGGACTCCAAAGCCAAACATGGTGGTGCATGCCTGTAATGCTGGCACTCTGGGAGACTGAGGCAAAAAGATAGCAAGTTTAAGCCTAGGGAACTTAGCTGCTTGGTGAGAACAATTTTGGTCATGGCAAAGGTTTTCAGTTCGATCTTCAGTACTGAAAAAAAAAAAAACAGGAAGTGTGAATTTTAGGGTAGAATTTTCAAGACGACTCTTAGGTGTGTATCACATATTAGCTCTATGACCTTTAGTAAACTATTTATGTTCTTATATTTATTTCTTCATATAAAGTGGGGTGAAAACATAGTATTTATCTTGTGACATTATTATGTGTACATATTGGGGGATTGTCTGGCTGTGGGAAGCCTATAAAGATGTGGGTTGTGTATATTTATCATTCCCCTGGCCCCAGCTTCTAGGCTGCCCTTTGAGCCTGCCCAGTCAAAAGCACTGCATGCTCAAAATGTCTCTTCCCCACTTATACCTACATGTTCTGTGATTAGCCTTCCATGCTTTTTAAGTTGGTAAAATTTTCTCTCATTCCATTCTGTATTGCTGATTAGTCTTTATGGGTTGAATTGTGTTGCCTAAAAATATTTTCAAGTGCTATCCACCAATACCTAAAAATGTGATTTTATTATGAATAGTGCCTTACAAATTGCTATTGTTTGAATTTTAAATATCCCCTGAAGGTACATGCATTAATGGCTTAGTTCCCAGCTTGACATTGTTGGAAGATGATGAACATATTAAAAGTTGGGACCTCCTGGAGTGTCTGCTGGTCATTAGTGTCATGATCTTAAAGGGCATACTGGGACCATGGACTCTCTCTCTCTCTCTCTCTCACTCTCTCTCTCTCAGTTATTCCTGGTCATAAGGAACTTCCTTTGCTATACATTCCTACCAGATGTGCTGCCTCACCACAGGCCTAAAGGCAATAGGACCAATCAGTCATGACCTGAAAACTCCAAAACTGTAGGCCAAACTAAGCCTTTCATGTATATTAACAGACTGGTCTCAAGAATTTGTTATAGTAATGGGAAGCTGTCTTACACATAGATCTGATCAAATAAAGATGAAGTCATGTAAGTTTAGGATAGGATCCTTTTCTAAACTTTAAGAAAAAACACAGAGAAAGGAGATCATGTAATTTGGAGGCAGATACAGTGGGGTGATGCTGTGTAAGCCAAGAACAATGATTATCAAGACCACAGAAGCTAGGAAGAGCAGCAAAGTTCCTTCCTTAGGGCATCAGAGAGACCATGGCCATGCCAACAACTGACTTAGACTCCTGATCTCTAAAATTACATGATAATGTATTTATGTTGTTCTTAGCTACTTGGTGGCTGAGCAACCCTATTGTTACAGCAACACTAGGACTTGAATATATAATGGTTTGATATGTGGGTACTATAGCTCATATACTTAATATCCCATTTAGCTATAAGACATGCTTTCAGTATTTTCAGTAACACAGAGAACAGACAAGAGTCCTAATCTCAAAATCAAAAGCCCTGAGTCCAAATCCCAACCCTAACACTTGCTAGTTATGCAAATTTGCTGAGGTTCCTAAGCTTTCTGAACATTATCTTCTAATGGATAAAGTTGCCAGATAGAATATAGGACACTCAGTTCAAAAGCAAATTTTAGCATAAATATGTCCCATTCAAGCATGTCCTGGAGACATACATTAAAGCATAAATGTTCACTTATTTATATGAAATTTATCATTAACTGGAAAACCTGCATTTTTATTTGCTAAAGCTGAAAACCCTACTCATGTGAAGATACAGTTCATTATGTCTGATTTACATTCTTATTACACAAATTAAAGGGAGAGTTGTACATTAAAATATTTGTCACTTTTTAAGTGCTCAATAAATGTATATAATGAAAATTCTGCAGAAATGACTTTGAGAAGCTCAAATAGAGAACATGAACTGTTTCATACAGAAGTTCTCAGACCACTATATATATATATCACTTATATTCAACTTCCAGGACCATGATTTATCTAACTTAATTGGAAGAGGAAGATAGGCAGTATCTAGCTTTAAGATCATGGGTAGTTATAATATATATTTATACATAAATATATTATATGTATATAATACTTTATAAATGTTTATAGATATATGTGCCTATGTGCAAATACGTACAAACACTGGTCAGTGAAGTATATAAAGAGCAATTATAAAAAGCACACACAAATACTCTGAATAAGTTGGATGAGGGTCAGTTAGTATAAGGAGAAAAGCAATCCTCATGGAGCAAGAGCTCCCAAGTATATCCTTGTTTCATCGATCATAACACAGTGATTAATGATGATAATGACAACTCTGTGTCCTTGGAGAAAGGGTAACTTATATTTTTCATGCTATCTTTGTGACAATAAGACTGTGTGTAACATTTCAGAAATTTCTCTCTGTACCAAAAATCTAAATCAGCTTATGCACTAACATCCTAGTTTCACTTATCTAGATATTTCACTTCTCAGGAGATAAAATTCAGGCATATTTTAAGAATGATCTCCAGGAGATGTAAAGTCTTATATTGATAGACTTTCCAGTATTTGAACTCTTAGGGAGCTTCACAACTGACAATCAAAGAATAGTTTATTCATTTTGCTTCCATAAATAACTAGCTTGCAAAAGGAGACTATTTGGCATTCTATTACTAATGTGAAATTAAAATAAAACTATTGCCTCCCTGTGAATCAGCACCGTGCACGGGCTGCTGTGAGGACAGCCAGATGCCAGCCCCTTCCAGCACACAGGCTGGGGAACAAGAAGAGCCAACTCCTCCTACCCCCCACAGTAAGTGACCTGCTGATCTAGAGAAACAGAGGCTGCAATGATAGCTATTGAGGTAAAATACAATTTAATGCTTGTAGTGTTTAGTGTTTCACTGACTTTGCAGGTTTAAAGCTGGTAGTCTGTAGTTTGATCATCTATCCAGAGGCTAACAATACACAATATAGCATCAATGGGTGATCTCCTTCTGAAGGTGGTAGTCATTGTTAAATCCCTATCACCTTGTTTTGAAGTCCTGTATCATTTGCATTGTTTTGTTGGACTGGGTTTTATTCTGTTTTGTTTTGTTCGATTTTATTATATCTGATGGGATGGGCAGCAGTTTTAAAAATAACAAGATATATTATGGCAGTCATTTTGGACTTACCATTATCTTGTTTTGAAGTCCTTTATTGAATTCATTGTTTTGTTTTTATTGGTTCTATTCTGCTCTGTTTTGTTTGCTTTTTACTATGTCTGAAGGTATCTGCAGCTATTTTGAAGACAACAAGAGGCATCATGGTAACCATTATTGATTTCATATTGTTTTGAAGTCCTGTGTCACTGACACTGGTTTGTTTTTGTTGACTTTATTCTGCTTTACTTTGCTTGGCTTGGTTCTTTTTAAAAATATAAATAAATAAATAAATAAATCTATTTGGTAATTTATTAATGTTTAGTGAAAAAAGTTGAAAAGAAAATAAGGCAAAGAAAAAGTGCCTCTTCTATAAAAATCTAGTGAAGTCATTTTGTTCTCATCTCAAAAAACCTGAATTCAATTCCAAATATAGTGCCAATTTTTATGAATTTAATACCTGCAAACCCCTCCAAAGGTTATTAAATAACAATGAAATAGAAAATATTGTCCTTCAGCAGAAGAGGTTAGTCAAACAAAAAATATGTTATGAGGAATAGGTCATGAGGAATCACAGCCTACTCTCACAGTAATAAAATTTTATTTATTTAACTTATTTATGTATGTATGCATTTATTTATTTTTTGGTACTAGGAATTACACTTGGGACCTTGAGCTTGCCAGGCAAGTGCTCATGTCACTGAGCTATAACCCCAGCCCTGTAAAATTTTATATTTAAGCCTGCAGTTTCCAGACTGACTTGAAAGCACAAACCTTTTTTCACTTAGAAGCAATCAGTACAAATATTCCATGAAGCATATTTTGGGAAACACTGGCCCACAAGACAGAATTACTGTTTTCTTATCTAGTTTCTGCTTAACTTTTCAGAGCCATCACTTGTTTCTGCTGCCCAAACACCTTCAGTTTCAGCCATGTAAGGATATTTGCTTACTTCACATGAAGCTTTCTGAGGCAATAAGTCTTTAAAATGGAATAAATGCAACCCAAGAATATACATAAATTTATTGGAACATTGGGAAAAAAATCCACAGACTTTCTGTTTCTATTTAATTCAATTAGTTAAAAAAATTTTTTGAGATATCTAATACATGATTAAGATGAATGCTGATATATGTGTGCATATCTATATTGCACATAATGTAAACTTGAAAAATAGAGGGACTATAGCTCAGAGGATGAGTTCAAGTTGTCTTTGTTCACACTTTTCCCATCCTCTACAATCTTTCCCTAGTCCTCCATTGCTCTTGATATAGGGCAGAATTAGTGGATGTCATCTGTGTTCTGTTTGCCTTTTTGTTTGTTTGTTTGTAAGTCTATTTGTTCTACTAGACCATAAGATCCTTAGAAGATTATTGTGTTACAGTATTAGGTATTCAAGAAAGTTTTGTTGGAAAAACGGACTACAAACAAATAAATACCAGAGCATGATGCTTAGTCTGAATCACACATAAAAACAACCTGAAATAGCAAATCGCCTTTCTGCTAGTTTTGATTCCTTCTGCCAGTTCAGAATCTACTGAGCCAAAGATACTTTTCCTTGACTTGTCCAGTTTGCTTTTCAGAGGACAGCTAGGCAATTCTCCTTTCTGTCAATTCCTGTCTGATCTGAAAGCTTAGCAAAATGAGAATGCAGAAGATAATCACAGCTAGAAATTATAAGCGATGGGAATGTGTAAAAAATTGTAATTATTTATTCAGGGAAAGGTAATTAACTGACAGATGCCTTGCCCTAATTATAACACTCTGTCAATTACTTGGCCCCATTTATCAAGATCTCCAACTTCTCCAGATCATTTTGCTGCACAAATTAGTACGTGTGCGAATGTTTTTTCCACTCCTTTCATTAGACTAATGTGCTCCTCTTCTTGTGAGTTCAGAAACGATAGTGAAATCCAGTTCTACTACATAACGACTCTCCAGGCACTTTCCCATGTACAGAAAGCACTTGGGATGTCTCTCAAATTATCCCAATCTTATATAGATATGGAGTGTTCAAGGTACGCTTTAATTATATTGCATTTAAAATATTAAATAAAGATCATATCCAATCATTCAAAACAAAGATTGAAAAAAAAGAAAGGCCAATCAGAAAGACACATGTTAGAGAATTAAGATCTCTTAAGTACATGTACCAATTCTCCACAATAAATGCAATCATTGTATACTGCAAACATGCACTGATTAAAAAACATTCATAGAAAAAATTAAGCAAATTCCAGAGGTGTGTCCTTTCATGAAAATAAATAAATAAATGAAAAAGATTTACCACTGAGATGACTGATTATTACAAAATAAAAAGCACTATCCACATCGGTTTGAGCCTTGCAGAAAAAGAAAAGAAGTTCGAAATTGCTTATCTTTAAATTTGCATGTCAGGAAAAGTAAGTGACTTTCCAAGGTCCTTTAAAACTCTTCAGCACTGAGGAACACTGGCTAGGCAGGGGGTCTCCCAAGAGGAAACAAGAGGCAGAGTGACGATTTGTACATTGTTTGTGTTTCGTATTGTGCTATGGAATCGAGAGAGGAGGGCTAGTTCTATCTTGAATTATGACTTTGAAAAGGCATTGAGTTGTGGGTTGGTGAAATCACACCTAGAATACCACAGTCAAGTTGGGGCACCACAGCCCCTGAAAGAAGGCAGTACATAAATTGGAGGGAGTTCAGGGACAAGCGATGAGATAAAGGGATTGGAAGACAGAACTTAGGAGGCAAGATTGATGCACCAGACTGTGCATCCCTGAGTGTGGCTTTGCCAGAGTGATGACTAAAGGCATAACATGATAATACTTGAAAAGCATAAACAACCATGGAGTGGGAGGATGGTTGGGTTCGAGGTGTTCATAACTTACATAGATGAGTCATGAAAGCTTTCAAGGGCAGGGAAGGAAAGGTAGTCAGAATATCAGAAATCATGCTGTTTGGGAAGAGCCGAATTCAACTGACCAGGCTTTAAAATAACATAATGCTACATGATTATTTGTAGATTATGTGATGTGCTCAGGGAAGAAGGAAAGACAGCCCCTTGGAGTGTAGGTAGAAACTAAAGCCACAGTTACCATCCCTGCCCTGGATCAGAGCCTTTGGAGGGCATCTGTCCCGCAAACCTGGACTTACAAGGATTTCTTCTTTCAACGATGATGTTTGTGCCAAAGCTTCCATAAACTACCAAGAATCAAGTACATAAAAACATCTGACATTTTTATACAACCCTTTCTTGCAGGTATATAAAAACAGCCGACATAAACATTTGAGGAAATATAAGGGTCAAAGTATTATATTTCAGAAATTCTTTCTAAGGTGACTTGTTCCATAAAAATATCTCTAGGCTTCCATTTCTTCTAAAAGTAAGTATCTGGAATGAGATGACCTACAATTTCTTATTTAATTAGAAAAGATTAATATTATTAAGTTGTGAAATCACACATCTTCTTTGAATATGCACTGATGATTAAAAGCATGTATTTCTTGTTTTACTTTTTGTTCATTTGTTTGTTTTGCTTTTGTTTTTTGGTGCTGGGGATCAAATCAGAGGTTGCAGATCTGCTAAACTAGACCTCTACCACTGAGCTATATATCCAGCTCCGCACTGCATATTTCTTTCTGTTTTCTTCAGATATCATTACAATTCATTGGTCAGAAATGTTTTTTTAAATGAAGGGCTAGAGAGTAAATATTTTAGGTTATGCCTGCCATCTAGTCTCTGGGATAACTACTCAAGGTTACTATCATGGTGGAAAGTCAGCCGTAGATAACACATAAATGGGCATGGCTACATTCCGGTAAAACTTTATTATGGTATACAAATGTGAAGTTCATATCATTCTCATGGTTGGCAAAACTTGTTTATCTTTTGATATTTTCCCCACATAAATATGTAAAGCACATTTTTATCTCGAATAATACAAAAATAACCAATGAGTTGTGTTTTTAGACTCTTTAGAATGTATAAGTAGCATTTTCTATTTTATTTCTAGTCACACACTTTATTACAGGGCTGAGCAAATTTGACTCCAAATTTGGCATATTGAAAATCTCCAAATAAAAGAAATTCAAAGAAAAAAGGTCCTTTGGCTGACAGAAACTTATGAAGGACAGGGATGATGGCACTAGAGATGACAAGTCTGTCACCATCACATGGAATTACCCTTGGGGCCTCGGTCAATTACCAACTGCTTCTACTGCACCAAAATAATCAGGTGGATTTCCCTAAAAGAAAGAACAAAGGAAATAACAAATAAAAATGCTCCTTGCTGTCTTATAAAAAAAAAAGGTTACTTATCCCTCTGCACTACAGAAAAGAACTGATCCAAGAAATATAAATCCTTCTACAGCTGCCTAGACTTTCTCTTTGGATGTTCAAGTCCTCCAGATATCTTATCTTCAGATTAGACAGTCAGGTGTCAGGTGCGGGCTATTTCCTTTTACATCTGAGTCAGTAGGATGTAGATGAAATGTTACTAGCAAATGAGCATTAAAACCAAGGCAGGATCACAATTAATTAGTAACTCAATTGACCTTATAACTGTTAGCAATGTCCACACATTTATTCTGTCTTTTTTATGCTCATGTTCTGATTTATTTCCTATGAATCGCAACATTCATCAAAACAGTCAGGATCAGCATGGAAACCACAGTCTCAAAGGAATATCCAGAGATGAAAAGATCCCCTCTATGGAATGATGGTCTTAAGACTGATGCCTCTGGCCTGGAGTGTGACTCACTGGTATAACAGACTAAATGCTAATCCTATTTTGTCTAGTAGAAAAAGGGACAGCTTTGATTTCTAGTACTTTCGTCACCTTCCTTGGAAAAAAAAAAAAGATACCCCAATGAATTCATGTATATCACTGCAACTAAACAGAAATGATTTTCTATGTCTGTTTCATATAGTTTAGGAAAAACAAGTTGGGACTTCCCAGTTGCAACTTTCACTCAATTTATAGGGACAGTTTGATGTTTTTCAGTGTCTTTTAATAGGCTAGCAACATCAAAGGCAGCAGTGTTTAATAAAGTCAATAAATAACTGCTTTATAATTTTGAATGCATATGTCCCAAAAAGGTAAGAAATTCAGTCTTTGCGAAGAAAAATATTTCACAACACATGCATAAAAGAAAACAGAAGGAGAAATGCACCTACATTTGGACAGTTATAAGGCCAGTTGAATTACTACCAATTTCTAAATCACATGAAGCAATAAGAGTGTATAATAAAAGAATATTGTCTCTGCAAATGGGTTGCAGACTTTGATCACTGCCACTAACTTAATGGCATGTCCCACGCCCCTACAGACAGTGTGTAGTCAAATGAGAAACCACTGTCAATACCAGAGGAAATGCATACTAATTTCAATAAATTTATATGGGCTATGAAGTAAAATTTGATTAGTCCCCAGATCTGTAGGGAAATAAAAATGGAAAACACATAAATGGGAAAACACATCGAAGCTTAAGAACAAATGGAATCAGTTTCTCAAATGTGATGTGTTCAGATAGTGGCACAATGATAGGGTTCCCCGGAAAATAGTGATGAGGGGAGGAAGGACAAGACACAACTGAATGCAGGAACCTTAATATCCCCTGCTGGACTTCTAAATCGCCAGAACCAGGGCTTAGGAAGATTACTAGACAAATGAAGTTTAATCTGATGCTTAAACCTTGAACCCAGGAGCCTGGATTCCAAGCCAAGCTCTGCCACTCACCAGCTGTGTATCCTCAGGCAAATGACCTAACTTCTCTGTTCCTTAGTTTCATCATCTGTACATGGGATTAACAGCTACTTCATAAGGTTAAAACTAGGACACAGGAGTTAATATTTGGAAAAGGTCTAGAGCAGTGCCCACATAAGAGTGAAAGCTAAATATTTGTTAGTGAAATATTAGTTTGTGCGTCTTGACCCTTAGAACTTCTTTTCTGCTTGTTAGTCAAAGCTCCTGGCTCATCACAGCAATCATCCAGGCCACCTGAATCCCCCAAGGCAAGTTTAGCCTCCACGCCTTTCCCTCATTGCATCCAGCAACTTTTTCTCTTTCCTCCTATCTAATCTTGCTTTTCCCACATCTCATTTTCAGTTTGTGAAGTGTGATAAGGCACTTGTGAAAGCAAACATTTTTGAAATGTGAGTTACGTTCTAGATACAGCTCCGAGTCCCTTCTGTATAACAATTCTCTTGGTTTAATTTGCCTCTTCAGCATCTCACAGCTGGGGAAAGTGCTGACCAGAGAGGTGAACACTGCGCAGCATTGACCAGCTTGCAAATGCCAGGCAAAGAGCCTGGTGAAGACCAAAGGATAAAGGCTGTGCTTCGTGCAACTGCGTAGGGCTGCATTCTCTCCACCACAATCTAACCAGGAACCAGTGAGGTAACAATCACTGGGCTGCTTGCAGACAGTCTTTTAATTAAGGCCTCTGGAGACAATGCCTTCACTCCAAATTTCTATTTCTAAATCAGAACTAATGGAGGAGTATTGTAGGGAAATGGGGAGTTCCACTCAGTGCTCAAATCATCCCTCGTCGACTCCACACATCCTACCCCATGCAAAGCTTATATAAGTTTATAAGAGCTAGGATCAAGTTGCAATGGGGAAGAGTAATTTTGTTTCTTTCTTAATAAGACAAATTGTCTTCCAACCTTAAATCATGCAAGTACTTTAGCTTGATCACTCAGCATGGAGCTATATACCAAACAAAAGTGTGAGTGCTTTGGGAGGCAGTTTGAATAAGGAAAAATACTAAGAATCTGAAAGAAATGGGAAGGTGGCATCATTTCTCTCTCCCAGTATTCCAGCCCGTTCTCACCTCCAGAATATAAATAAACAATGGAGTGTTACACAACTTTCCTCCTAGGCATGATGTGTGTGTGTGTGTGTGTGTGTGTGTGTGAGAGAGAGAGAGAGAGAGAGAGAGAGAGACAAGAAGAGAGACAGAGAGAGACAGAGACAGAGAGAGACAGACAGACAGAGAGACAGAGGTACTTTAGCTCACAGTTAACTGTATTTCTACATAGAATAGATTCTTGATAACTGTTTAGCTTAATTAAGTAAACCCATTACTTATTCATGCACTGCTCTATACTATTTTATCACCCTTCACAAGGAGAAAATAAAACAAACGTCCTGCTTGCGAGGAAGGGGAGTCGCTAGCTGTCAAGGGGCAGAGGGACTAGAGTGGGCAAAGATGGATGGGTGAACAGTTAGGAAGCAAAGCAAGTGACTGACGTCAACACACTTTATTTGTGACCAGTTTTCTAATCTGTGCATTTTCAAAATTTGAAGTATTCATCCCTTAAGTCTTCCCAGTGCAGTTCTATACTGTGCAATCCTCCAACTCACAGATTCAGCTTCAATTTGGAAATCATTTCTTTGGCTTAAGCTTCATGATAAGTAGTTGAAAAACAAAAGTAAGGAAATGTCCTCCTCCCTGGCCAAGATGGTAATCTGCAGATGCCACCTGGTAAAACACCATCTATTCATACCCTAGTGGGTTAATTTTATTTTTCTACATTATTCATCATTTGTATGCTTGTAATTCATTTCATTTTTTTATTTTGAAAAAATAAAAAATAAAGACAATATTACAAAATTTCAAAGCAAGATAATAGGAGATTAACAATGGTTAAAATATACCACATATTATTATTTTAAAAGTAGCTCAGATTACAAGATAAAGATGAGAAATCGATCAAGCAATGTAAGCACAAATCGTTCTTTTCAATGAACTAATAGAGATTAGTGGCATAATTTTCCTATCATATATATATACATATATTCTTATCCCTTCTCTTTTCTCCTTTCCCCTATTCCGGTAGTTCTTTGCTTGTGAGCAGTTTCTCCTTTCACTTTCACAATATCCGTTATACATTTTGGATCTTATTTACTCTTTTAGTTTTTTACACTAGAGAGAAACTACAATGTTTACATAAGCATGTCTGATTTATTTCACTTATGAGTCTGGTCTTTCTAAAGTTGCATCCATTTATCTATAAAAGCCTCTAGTTTATCCTTCTTTTGTAGCTGAGTAGTACTCCACTGTATAAAAATATCACATCGTTTTTATCCATTCCTCGGCTGATGGGCATTTGGGTTCCTTCCAAGACTTGGCTATTACAAATTGTGCTGCTATAAGTATGAGTGCACATACATCGCTGTGGTAGGATGTTTTTAATTCTTCTGGGAAAATGCCCAGAAGTGGAATAGCTGGGTCACAGGTGACCTCCAATCCTATTTTTTTTTTTTTTGAGAAATCTCCACACTGATTTCCAGTGGTTGTACATTTCCACCAATAGTGAAGAAGTGTTCCTTTTTCCCCACAGCCCAACATTTGTTATCGATTGATTTATTGATGATAGCTATTCTTCCTAGAGAGAGATGGTATCTCAGTGTTTTAATTTCCATCTCTCAAATGACCAATGATGTTGAACATTTTTGCATATATTTACTTGTCATTTGTATTCTTCACCTGAGAAGTGTGTATTCATCACAGATGACCATTTTTGGATTGAGCATTCAATTGGGGAGCCTAATTTTTTTCAATTATTTGTATGTTATACATAGAAATCGTTTATCTGAGGGATGGTTGGCTAAAATTTTTTTCCCATTCTGTGGATTTTCTTTTCAGTCTGTTCATGATTTCTTTTGATGTGCAAAACATTTTTGATGGTATGAGATCCCAGTTGTTGATGCTTTAAAGTACTTTCCATGCAGTGTGTGTTTTGTTCATGAACTCTCTGTCTACCCCTATGTCTTCAAGGTTCCTACCTACTTTATTTTCCAGTAAATTTAATGTTTCTTCTTTAATATTTAGATCTTTGATCCATTTTGACTTCAGTTTAGTGCATGGTGATAGACATGGGTCTAGTTTCAGTCCTTGGCATATGAGAAGCCAATTTTTCCAACACCATTTATTGTAAAGGCTATCTGTCTTCCAGTAAACATGTTTGAATCCTTTGTCAAAGGCAAGATGGCTAAGTATGTTTGTAGTTCTATCTGCATCTTGTGGTCAGTTCCCCTGGTCAGCAGTTTTTTTGTTTTGTTTTGTTTTGTTTTGTTTTGTTTTGTTTTGTTTTTCCAGTACCATGCTGATTTTATCACTGTAGCCTTTTGTATATTTTCAAATCAGGGATTGCAATGCCTCCCACCTTGCCTTTGTTGCGCAGGATTGCCTTTGCTATTCTAGGTCTCTTCTGTTTCCAAATGAATTTTAGGAATGCTTTCTCCAGATCTGTGAGGTATGCTAATGGTATTTTGATGGAGATTACATTTAATCTGTGTAACACTTTTGGGAGTATGGCCATTTTCACAACGTTGGTTCTTCCTACCCATGAGCAAGGGATATCTTTCTATTTTCTGATATTTTCTTTGATTTCCTTTTTCAGAGTACTGTAATTTTCATTGAATAGATCTTTTACTTCCTTTGTTAGATTGATTCCTAAATATTTCATTTTTTTGGATACTATTGTGAAGGATGTGACTTCTTTAATTTCTCTCTCAGTGAGTTTTTTGTTCGTGTGCAAGAATGCTACTTATTTTTGAGTGTTGACTTTATATCCAGCTATGCTGCCTATTTTATTTAGTAGTTTTTTGGTGGAGTTTTGGGGTCTTCTATGTAGAGAATCATGTCACCTGCAAATAATGATAATTTAGCTTCTTCTTTTCCCATCCTTATTCCTTTTATATTTCCCTCTTGTCTAATTGCTCTGGTTAATGCTTCTACAACTATATTGAATAGGAGTGGTGATAGCAGACATCCTTGTCTTGTTCCTGATTTTAGAATGAAAGCTTTCAGTTTTACAATGCTTAGTTTGTTGTTAGCTCTTGGTTTGTCACTGGTGGTTTTATAAGATTGAGGTAAAGACCATCTATTCTGATTTTCTGTAGGGTTTTTATCATGAATGAGTGTTGGACTTTATCAAAAACTTTTTCTGCATCTGTGATTTTTGTCTTTGGCTCTGTTGACATGGTGTTTTATGTTTATTGATTTGCTTATGTTGAACCATCCTTGCATTGCTGTGAAGAATCCCACTTGGTTGTAGTGTAAAATCTTCTTGATGATTTGCTGCATTCTGTTTGCTAGTATCTTACTGATATTTTTGCATTTATGTTCATTGGGGAGATTGACCTTCACTTCCCTCTTTTGGTTGAGTCTTTTTC
>RJWM01014926.1:0-49039 GCA_004363535.1 Dasyprocta punctata
TATGCTGCTCTGTGAATCGAAGAGGGAACTCATAGGAGGTTTTGTATGATTTTCCCCAAAGCAACTGAATTTCACTTATGCCTGTTGGCAGCAGCTGGGAGGTATGCATGGGTGGGCGAGGGGTGGGCTTTGCGGGAAGTGTGCGCCCCACCCAGCCAGGACGCCCTTCTGCTGACCGCTGTCTTCAGAGCCCCCGACCTGCTGAGGGGGTTCGGTGAGTTGGGAAGACAGGCACAGCATACATTTTCTGCTTTATGTAATTGGTTAGCAACATTCCTAATTGTACAGTTATGCTCACGAAAAGCTCCCTAGCTTTCAAAATCACTTGCATGAATAGCCTAGTTCCTGGATTATGTCTACATGGCGACAGTACCTCTCTTTCTCCAGGGATATCTATTCCCAGGTATGGCACTGGGCTCTGACTTTAGATTCACCTAATTTCACCCCTTCAAAACGTCCTGCAAGAACAGACCAATAAAGCTACACTCCATCTCTTTCCATGTGGTAGTTTAGTTGCTGAAAAGAATTCGTGAGGTACCAAGTACGCTTGCAGAATAGCTGCGCGATCCATCTGATTGCGTACCTGTATTTGGGGAACTCGTAGGTACCCCAATAATGAACAGATAAGACTGATTTATGTTTAGCACAACAGTTGCTTTATGCACAATGAGTATTTCATATGTGGGACTGATGTAATTCCATTTACAGATAGAACTTGTAACTACCTTTAAAGAAAGTTTATGGAACTTTACAAGATACTGAACTTCCTCACCCACTTTCTTTCACTCTTTGATCCCAAAGGAATGTCAGGAAACAAAGCAAAATCAGTTAACTCCAGGGACGTGCCGGGAGGCTGGACGTGGATGGAGGCTAGCCCCACGCCAAAGCCCTGAGACGACAGAGCAGTCAGTGGGCAAGTTCTGAGGACTAAGAGCTCTGGGGGAAGCTCCATGCACAGAGAGAGAGAAGCTGGAACAAAACCCCTGCCTCTGGTGGGTGGAGATGGGTCCAAGTGAGGTCAGACTTCCATTCCTGCGATGGCAGAGGCAGGAGGCTCTCCCTGGACAGGTGAGCAGGGACAGGTCCTCCAAGCCCTGACCCCTCTGCTGGTTGCATTGGAAGAGTGCGTCCTCACCAGATGCAGACAAGTCACCAGGTGGGGTGAGGCAGGCTCCAAACCCTCCCACCTGCCCATTGCGGTGTAGACCATGCCACACCTGGAAGCCAAGCCCCCTTTATGGTGTCATGAGGCTAAATGTGGCCTTGGGAAGTCGGGTGTGGAGCTCCAGTTGCCCTCCTGTTCTCTGCCTGTGTCTTCACGGGAACTGACATTACACCCTTGTTTGGGGCTCATGGGGGGGCAGTATTACAGCCCACGTGTCCTGGGGTATCAAGGGCCCTAACTTCCTTTCCCGGCATGACTGCCACTACAAAGAAAGACAAATAGGATCCAGAGTCTCCTAATGGAATATACGAGATGCTCAGGGCACGATAAGAATCATTCATCATATGAAAAAGCAGCAAAACTGTAACATAAATAAGAAACATACCCTGGAGATGCTGATGCTAAAATGGGTGGGTTTGGAGACCTCTGGTAAGATTCAGAGCAGGAACATAAACATGCTTCAGCAAACATTCATGAACGCTCTTGAAACAAGTGAAAAAAGGTAGGAAACCTCAGAAAAGAACAGAAGTGAGGCATTCAGCATCACATGAGATGGTATAATAATTTTAACTGATCTTTGATGCAGGTACAAAGAAAGAAACTCATGGGAAGAAGCGTGACCTTTTCAACAAACAGCATGATAGCAAAAAAAAAAAAAAAAAAAAAAAAAAAAAAAAAAAAAAAAAAAAAAAAAAAATTACCCGAGCGTCACACTTTCTAAAACTTCATTCAGACTGAATCATGAACTTATGTAAAGGTAAAATTAACTTTTAGATGCAAGTAGGAGAAAACCCTCAAGATCTAGAGATTAGCAAAGAGTTCCTAGATTTGACACCAGAAACACAACCAATACAAAAAGGGAAATTAACGACTTACACTTCATCAAAACTAAAACCTGTAGGCTTGCAAAAGACATATAAAGAGAATTAAAGGTTATGGACCAGAAGTAAACATTTGTAAACTACTGGTGCAACAAAGCCTATGATATCCAAAGGAGTCTCAAGACTCAACAGGAAAATAGCAAGTGATCAAAATAGCGAAGTGGAGAGAACACACGGACAGATACACTGAGCAGGCAGTGGGCTGGTGGTAAACAGCACATGGAACGATGTACGGTGCAGCAGGCATTGGGGTAACATAAATAAAACCCCAGTGAGATCTCACTGCACACCTATCAGGATGCTTAAAACAAGAAACCGTGACAACACTTGGGCCTGAGGAGGAGGCAGAGTTGCTGGACCGATCATGCGTTGCTGAGAGGAATGTGGATAGTTTGGCAGTTCCTTAGAAAACTAAGTTAAGCAAGAATCATGAGAGCCAGTAATTGCATTCTTGGCCATTAATCTCAGAGAAATAGAAATGTTCACATAACAATGAGTGCATGGGTGAATGCTAGTAGCACAGTTGTTCCTAATAGCCCAAACCTGGAAACAACCTGATGGCCTTGAAAGGGAGGATGACGAAACCAACCGCAGCACAGCCATTGCGTGGAATGCCTCTCGGAAAGTTAAGGACAAGCTATTGATGCATGCAGAGACCTGGGAGATGCCACAGAAAATAGAAATGACAGTGTCACAGGTTACATCGTGTGTGCTTGGGTTTATGGAACCTGTGGAATGAAGTATAGAACATGTTTTATGTATAATATATAATATATACCTAGGTTCTTTATAATGATGGTACATACTATACACACATAAAGCTCTGTATGATGGGCAGGGCCATGCAGAGTGTAATGCAACATTATCTATCTTGTTATCTATGGTACATGTAATGCTGTATGACATTATAAAGCAAAATTGTAGGCATAGGGCACAGGCTGGATATCATCGGGGAGGCATCCGTGGGATGGAGCTGCTCTCAGCTCTGGCCAGGTGCAATTTTGCAGTGATCTTGTTACAGGCAACTGAGCTAAACAAAAAAAAATTATGGTCAGTCAGACAGGGCTAGGTCCTTGAAGGAGCCAGTGCAGAAGACCTTACAACTGTGGGGGACACAGACACCTCTGCTGTGGGCCAGGCCTCAAGACAAAAGATCAAATAAGTGCACCCATATCCTAAGGATTGGTATTCTAAATAGTACTCTAGCACCCTGAAGAAGTCAGGAGTCACCATCTCAATCCCCTACGGGAAGAGTCACTGCTCCTTAAGCATGCCCACTTACTACATGACTTGCTTCCCCATTTATTCCCAATTTAATCAATTTTATCTGAGCAGTTAATCTCATTGGTTGGCCATAGTTCTGTCCCGCCTCATGCCCACCTTGAGTGTTCCCAGGTTTTCCCCACCTTAGACCCGCCTCACTTTGTGGTTTTACTCTATAAAAGCCCCTAGAAAAGACAGTCTTTGGCAACCCACTTGGGACCCCTTCTGCCTCTCTCTCATACAGAAGCTTTCTTTCTCTCAATAAATATATTTTACTTTTAACTTCCGCTGTTCCTAAAACTCGTTCTTCGATTTTAGAGAACACAAACTCGTGCCGGACATCTAGTAGGTTAGGAGTTTCATTCCCCTGTATCATTCTTACAGTGATTTTGCTGATTTGCTGATTTGCAAGATGTTACTAATGGCAGGTAAACCCGAACTCTGGGCATTGTCTTATAACTGCAGGCCAGTCTACAATGACCTCAAAATAAACATTTCTACACGCACACAAAATGCATCAGAGTTCATCAGAAAAGGAGCTAAGCTCTGAGGAAAGACAGAGTAAGCAGCAGGACCCCAGATCCACGGTAGACAATAAAACTGGTTTCTCTTTTTTAACGATCAAATCTCACCAAAAGGACAATGCGGCAGCGAAACCCACAGAGAGGGAGGTGATGAGGAATGAAATGTGAGCAAGATGGAGAAGCGGGGGAGCACGGCACGAGGCCACACTCCTCCTGGGGAGCGCTGGGATCAGAGCCGTGCCTGAGCAGATTTCCAGAGAGCGCAACCCAGGCAGAAGCCGGGTGACATGCATCCGTGTACAGCGCGCCTTGCTGCCACTTCCAGTCACCAGGCATCACAGGTACATGACCCTCAGGCCTCAGATGAACCTCTAGGGTCAGACTCTCCCCCTGCGGGCCCCTGGAGCAACACTCTGGAGCACACTCAGGGTCTAGGCCTGCCGCCACAGGAGGTCCCAGATGGCCCCTGCTCAGCGGCCTGGAGTCCCGGGACTCAGCAGTTTCTAGGAAAGAGTGAGCATCTCACACCCTGGACCTGAAACACACAGCTTCCTGCTAAGGTGCAGATTCGCATCTGAGAGGCCTGGGCTGCGCTGGGGGCCACGTGTTTAATGAGCTCCCTGCAGACCTGTGGCTGCTGGTGGGAGGATCACACTTGGTGGGTGGAAGGTCAGGGTGGCGCACCTGTGCCACAAGTATCAGTCCCACATAATTGGCGTGGCAGGTGGCCCAGGCTGAGGACGTGAGACTCCCCAGGAGCTCTGCCAAGCTGCCGAGGCTGCGACCTCTGTGGGGGCTCGCGTCCAGGTGGAAATGGGGAACAGGGCGTCTTCACAGAAAAGGGAAACCCTGCTGCTGCAGTGAGTCTGTCCGGGGCAGCAGAGAGGGGACACCAGGGAGTGACAGCCTGATCCTTGCTGACAAACGGCTTCTACAGAGAGCAGAGGCCACATGGGGTCAGAGAAGGCTGGGCCAGGGGTCAGAGGAAACGCAGAGACCATCCCTTCGTCTAACCGAGAGAGAAAGGCGTCCAGGAAAGGCTGGGGCTGCCCCAGGCCTGATCTGCCCCTGGGGCCCTTGCTCACTGGTGACTCAGCACAGCAGCTGGGGGCCTGGGACACCTTCACCCCAGATGTGCTGCCCCCTACAGCGCAGCGCCTATCTGGCGCCTTCTCTCTGCAGCCTCAGTCACCTTTTCTAGGTGGCCTTGACCCACGGGGCTGTGCAAGACCCCTGCCTTGGGGACCTCTCCTTCCTCCCCTCCCCCTCCTTCCCCTCCCCACTCTCTTTTCTGCCTCTTTCTCCGAGCAGGGCAGTTGCTATCTTCCTGGAGTCTAAAAAACGCTGATGCCTCATGCTTCGCTTCTGTGTCTCAGGAAGCCCTAGAGCAACGATCATGATGGAGATAAAGGAAATGCGGTCAGCTTAAAAATTGGCTAAGTGAGCGGAGCTCCAGCTCTCCTGCAGGCAAGCGCAGCGAGAATGTTCCAGGGAGATGGTGGCGATTAGATACCCCAGTCCTGTGGGTTCAGCCTGAGAGGGAGCCAGGCTGGGGAGCCCCGCGTAGCTGCAAGGTCTGGATAGGGGCGGAGGAATGAAACAACGAAAGGAAGACCCCCCACGCCACCCCGCGATGCCTGGCCCCACGTCTGTCTTTGCTGGCCTTCATAGCCCCCTGCTCGGGGCCATCGCTCAAACCAGCTCCGCTCAGTTTGCCGGATCTTTAGCTTTTCTCCTCAGTGATGAATTCTCATCAATGCACAGACAATCACCACTTCTGTCTTTACCAGGAAAGCAAAGCTTTCGACTGTTTGCCCCCTTCTGCCACGGCCCAGGACTCTTGCTCCTCCTCACCCGACACCCACCCAGGGAACAAGGTGTCACTCTTCAGCAAGCAGGCGCTGACCCCAGCCCTAAGGTGCTCTAGCTAGGCCTGTGGACCACCTCAGGACCCACATCCATCCAGCTCTCTGCAGTCGCTGACAGCACTGACCCTCAGATCCACTGGCATCCTCCAGGGCTGCCTGGGATCGCCTTAGCTCTCGCTATGCTTGGCTCTGCTTGACCCTGTCTGTCTCCAGGTGGCATTGAGGCTGCCCGTGGGCTGTCCTCTCATCTCCCTCCACTCACTGGTTCCTGTTGTGTCTTTCCCAAGCGCTCTGTGCCACCTTTCTGCTGCAGGCTGCACCTTGAATATCTGCTTATCATCTTCAAACTGTGAGTTCCCAGCTCCCGCCCTAAGAACAGGAAGCTTGGCTGTCAGGTTCCTCACGCGGCGTTCCCGCCCGCGGCTCCTGCTGGAGGCTCTGAGGGCTGCCCTTGCCTCCTGCCCTGCGCTCAGGGTGTGGACTTGCCCTTCTGTGTGCACGGCCTTGCCTGCTTGGTCCGCTGAGCCCAGCTCGTGGGCCGCGCTCTCTCTCCCTGCTGGCCTCAGCAGTACAGTGCTCAGCGGATTTGCTTCGTGAATCTTCCCCTAGTGCCCAAATTCACGCAGAGCAATGCAGAGGTCCGTGGTGCAGGCCCGGGGGGGAGAGAGGAGGAGAAAGCTGGAGTCAGACTCAGGAGAGGGCGTGGAGGGGGTGACGCTTTCTGAAACAGAAATTCAGCATTTTTAATTTTCTTGCAGTACTGGAGGTTGAACCCACGGCCTTTGCACTGAGCTACAGCCCCAGCCCTACCTTAAATTTTGAGACAGGGTCTCATTAAGTTGCCCAGGCTGGGCTTGAACTTGTGATCTTCCTGCTTCAGTCGCCCAGAGTGTGGAGATTACAGGTATGTGCCACCACGTCTGGCTTCCACTCTTAGAGAAGTTCATAAACTGATTTTTTAAATTTTTAGTAGTGAGAACACAAGCAAATACATTTTAGGAGGGAGGGAGTCTAGTTTAACAAGGGACGACAGTCACAGCTGAAGCCAGCGATTGTTTCCGGCAGTCAGGTCGCAGCCCTTGCCCGCCCTCCTCTTGGCCATCGCCTGATGAGGCGAGGCTGGCTTCTTGGGGGCCACTGGGTTTGCCTGCTCTGTAAGAATCCAAATCGGCCTTAGGAGGCTGGGTGTTCCCAGAAAGCGACCGCTTCTCACCGCGAGCTCCCGTTCCACCCGTGGACGTGCCTACCTATGGTGGGCTTTCTTATGCAGCTCCCAAAATGGACCATCGGTGGTGGGTTTGGCTGAGAACACAAAAGGAGCAAAAATTTGGCAAGTGACGTTCAAGCTCAAAGCCATCACATTATTCAGGAATGATGAGCGACAGGCAGCCGCTGGGAGGACTTGGCGCCGCGAGGACCCACTTGATGAGACCCTGGCCGGGCCGCGTCCCCCGAGAGGCAGTGCTTGCCTGGTGTCCTTCTATGGGCAAACGGCCGCTCTTAGCGATGCACGGGCTACAGCAACGACTCTTCCTTTTCGCTAACAAGTCTGGGCGTCTTCCTCCAGGAGGTTTTCATCTGTTCTTTTTTTTTTTTTTTTTTTCATGTAAGTAGAAAATTATTTGAACATCTGGGCACCAAATGCAGGCACAAGAGGGACAGGTCACCGCTCCTCTGCTTGGCGAAGGCGCGTGTGCAAAGCCCTGACTCAGTGGAGCCCGTGGCCCCAGCCTGCTCAGCCTCTCAGAGCGTCTCAGGGTCTCTGAGGCTGGCTCACCTCGGACCACGGGGCCCAGCCAGTCAGCATGGGTGTTTCAGCGCTTCCTGGGAGCCCAGCCAATCAGCACCGGTATGTCAATGCTTCCTGGGAGCCCAGCCAGTCAGCATGGGTGTTTCAGTGCTTGCACGAGGCAGAGCCTCAGATAAGCGAGGTGAGGCCATGTGCCTGAAATGGCTCAACATGACAGCTACGCCTCAGAAAGATTCCCCAGGTCTCTGTTTCCTGGGTATGAACGGAGCAGGTGGCCGCTCTGTGGGCGTGACACTCCTGGGAGGGGGAGCTAAGCAAGGCCAGAGCGTCAGGCTGTCTTCTCTGAGCAAACTCCTTCGGAGAGCCAGGTGTGTCCGCTCAGGTTGAGGGACCTGCGTTCTGAGTGTGCCATTTTTGGCAAATGAGCTCATCACCGTGCTGTTTTACCCACTACACGTTCAGGGCAGATGGGGAAATGGGCTTGATGTTTACTGGGCTTTCATGTACATGTGTGTGTATATGTCGCATGCATGTTCCTCTGTGCGCCTATGTGTGTGTCTGTGCATGACAATATCATGTACATGTGTGTGCCTTGTGTGGGTGTGTGCATATGTGTACCCATATACTTCCTACAAAAGCCCCGTAGTAGCAGGTCTGACTATCATGAAAAATCTCGACAAAGATGCCGATATATAAGTAACTTTCTGATGTCAGAGTCAACGTTTAATCCTTGTCAGCCCACTCGGGGGCCCGAGGGAGATTTTCTAGGGTGAGGCCCCAAGGCTAAAGAACGCACGTGTGCGAGACATCATCAACAACAGCAGGCAGCGTGGAGCAGAGCAGAGCACGAGCGTGCAAGAGCCAGAGCCACCTATGTCTTTCTGTATATTTCTTATACAGGTCGAATCTCATATTTACATTCTTACATAGTGCTGTAGCCAGTGCATGTGTGTTCATCTATACTCAGTCATGGTTACATCGCTGTGTCCCACTGTGTGCTTGCACTAGACAAGTGGGGTCACGTCTTCAGGTGTCCTTAGATGCCCCTGAGCTTTGAAGCAGTCTGAGTGGCTCCCCACAATCCTACATCTGCAAAATTTGTACAGGGAATGCTAAGCCACGCCGTGTGACTTGTAGCCCAGTGAAGAATTATCCTGGGCCACCTGAATGCTGAGACGGAGCGTGGCTGACCACAGCCAGGAGAGGACTTAGTGTAGGGCAGTGGATGCTGGGTAAGTTTCGGGCAGATGATGAGGAGAGCCAGCAGAGTCAGACACCCAAGTCTTCCCTTACCCTCTCCTCTGCACCTGGTCTACCTCTGGAAGATGCCCATTCTAAATATGCCCCGCGCAGGGGCCCTCGCATTACAGATGGTCCTATGGTCAACCCCAGCACTGAAACTAAAATCTGTTGTCACATAGCCATTCCACAAGTGAAGAAATTGTGAATAAAACAATTGAAAAATCAGATTGCTTTGTTCCCCTACTTTTTCTGCCCTGGGGGTTTATTTCCATTGTTCCCTCTGAGGCAATGGTCCTTGTACTGTCCTTTTTGCCTGCCCAACCTGTTAGTTTTAAGGTCCTGCTCAGACACCACATATGGGCAGCATGCGCTGTGATCCACCTGGTGGAAAATGTCTTCTGGCTCCTGTGTGTGGCTTCCCGGCTTGTCTTGGTGTGGCTTTCTGTATCCAGCCTTCCTTCCCACCAGGCTACTCCACTGATTCTCAGTCTTTCTGCTCTTTAGTGAATGATTCCCAGGATCAGCATGGGCTGGAGCATTCAACTGGTGATCGAGAGGTTGGGTTATTGAGCCAACTGCATATGAGAAGTCTGCGAGACAAAAAATGACAATTGCAAGAAACACAGTTCACATTTTAGGTGGCTCTTAAGAGCCTGCTGTTATGTCAAGAGCCCCAGACTTCACAAAGACGTGCTCATCCACATGCCCTGGGCCTCAGTCGTCTGAGTGGCTTTCCACCTTCTTCATCTAGCTGGAGACTTGGAGAAGCAGATAGTTTAGTAATCTGCCCAGGGTCACTGGCTAGAGGATATGGGGTTTTCCTCCAGATCTGAGTCCAGTCCGTGGTCCAGTCCTGAGTGCCACACGCCCAAAGGCAAGGTACAAGGACATAAACGTGTGGCAGCTCAAGCCTCTTCTACACCTGCGCTCGGAACACTCCACTCGTGGAAAGCCCAACACTTAAAAGGGCAGAGGACCATCAGCCAGCAACACCTCTTGCTCCTCCTCCTCCTCCACCTTCTCTTCTTCCTCTGCCCCCTTCCTCCTCCTCTTCTTCCTCTTCTTCCTCCCCATATTCCTCCTTTCTCCTCCTCCTCCTCCTCTTCCTCCTCTTCCCCCTCTTCTTCTTCCTCCTCCTCCTTCTCTGCTTTCAAAGTATTCAGTTTTTTGTATTTTCAACAAGAAATGTGTAGCAAGAAAAATAGCAAAATTTCAAACCAGCTGTTTGGATGTCTGTGGTAATGTTCCGCTCAAGGAAGGAGAAAACAGGATGAGAAACAAGTTTGGTTTCGTTCTGCATGGTTTTATGCCTTTTTGTCATCGTACCACCAGGAGGAGACCTTCTTGGAGGGAGCCTGAAGCCTTTCCCCTCTCTGCAGCTACACTTGCTTCTCCAGAACGCTCTGGGTGAGCAGCACACGTGACAGCCCAGAGCGGGAAGCCGGGAGGGAAAGTCCAGAGCAGAGGCCGCAGGACCGTGGGAGGCGGCGCACTGAGGTACAAACAGAAGACTCGTGTGGTGCTAGCGACAATGAGTGACCCCTGAAGGAAGGAGGATGAAGGTCACCCCAGCTCTGACGAGGAACTGGAATCAACCCCAAGATCTCCAAAATCAGCAACATACAGCAGACAGCTTCTCAGCATATAGATATAAAATAAATATATATTATTTTAAATATATTATTTATATTGAATATAGTAGCAAACCATTAAATTTAGTCTTTTCAGTAAATGTAGTGTAGCCCAGGAGTGTATTTCTCCCAGTGACTTTGTTTGCTCGCTTGCTTATTTGTTTGAGGGAGAGTCTTGTTCTGTGGCTCAAACTGGCCTTGAACTCACTGTGTGGCCCAGGTGATCCTCCTGCTTCAGCCTCCCAACTGCCGGGGTGACAGGCATGCAACACCACACCCAGCTGCTATAGTGACCACATTCTGCAGCGCTTTGTTGGTCAGGGAAGGGGAACATTGCCTCTTGCCCCCCTCACATGGCAAAGACATCCTCAGGAGATGCCAGCATCTCGCAAGGCACTATGGCCTTGGGTGTGGGCAGTCGGTGGCACACAGAGGACCATCCTGCCTGCCGTCCCCATGACGTACAGAGGTCACTGCTACAGTAACGAGGGACAAAGGGACCCGTGTATTTAGGGCCGATGGCTGCCGTTGAATAAACTGACAAAAAGCCAAATTTAATGGAAAGAAATCCAACATTCCCACAAAAGTATTCACCGCACCACTGAACAGTAAAATCTGAGAGCTGCGGAAGACTCTGTCAAAACTTTCTAAGCAGCATAGCCTGTGATGCTGCCTACTGCACTGCTAGCAAGTGTCCCAGCTGTGTGACCCCAGGTGGCCCTCTTCCTCATCGACTGGTTCCTGGCTAGTAGAATGCTTTTTAATGTAATTACCCAGATCTTTTCTTTCTATAATTCATAAGCCTTAGTCTTACCTATTCATTTATATTTTTACAAATTTTGTTCTATCGTCTGCACACACTCCAGTCGATAGAACTGGTTGACTAGAAGAGGAGGCAGAATTATTTGACAGCATGGTGTCTGAATTGCCTGTCCTTTGGTTACGGCTTGTGTCTTGATGTCCCCACAGAACCTCATGTTGGTCATAGGTGAGGCTTTTTCAGAGGTGGCTGAATCTAGAGTATGTGATTGATTCCTGGTACAATGCTAAAAGTAAGAGTGCTAGGATTAAGAGTTGTGATTACTAAATCAGTTCACTGATTGGTTTGGCATCATTCTAATCCCAGTAGCCTGGATATAATTTAAAGGACAGAAAAAGTCTCATTTTGTCCCTTCCTTGCTTGCTTTGCTGTCTTCTGCCCTCAACGAACTGCTTTTCCTCTGCAATGGCCTGTCTGCAATGCCACCCTGCCTTGGAGCCAGCCAATTATGGACTGAAACCTCCACAAACTGTGAGCCAAATAAACCTTTCCTCCCAGAACTTTGGGTGTGGGTATTTTGTCTCAGCAATGAGAAAAGTAACTAAGACACTTTTCTTCTCTCTTTCTCTCCTTCTTTCCCTCCTCTTTTTCTCTTTTCTTTCCTTCCTTGTTCCCTTCCCTTCTTTCCTCCTTTCCCTTTCTTTTGCTTTCTCTTCTTCCTTCCTTCATTTGTTATTATCTGAGCCTGTGTTCTTGGCTTTTCAAGGCATATTAGCATGTCTGATGAAGCTTGATTGTAATGACATACAGGGTTTTCTGAACTATAAGTGCCCTCTACGTCTATGACATCTGTGATTATTACCCATAAATTGATGAATCCGTTGGGCTACTCAGCAATACCTTGATCATAACGTTCAGTCCTGTCCCTGCTGAGTACTGGCCATGAATGGGGGCCAACAGCATGCAGGGATTCAGTCCTCTCCCGGAGCCTCTATAATCGCCTCGAGGAAATTCGTCCCTTTCTTGGAGGCTATGAAATCTTGGTTATGTTTCCTTCTCAGGACTTTCAGACTCTATTTTTCAACTCACGCTACAGTCATAGATCCTGTGTGTCTTTTAGCAGTACTCTTTGCCTTTCTTGATGAATACCATGTTTTCACCCTTTATTCCTATGGTGGTAGTCCTGTGTAGAAAAGCAATCGCCTCACCTTTAGGACCAAAAGGTTATGTTTCAGTAATTTCGCAAAATTAATGAGTGCCTTCGGAGGAGTCTGAACTTCCTATACTCATTTCTTTCATTAAATATTTGCAAAAACATCCACCTCCTCAGGTTCTTATGAAGAGCCAAAAAATAATGCTTAGAAAATTGCTGCAACCCATTTGTAGTTTTGCTATTATTATTCTATCCACGAACACCTGGGATTCTAATCTTTCCACCTTTTCACCTTTCAATCTTTCCCAATTACTTTGGGTCAAAATGCCATGTTTTCCATGAAGCAACCCCGAATGTCACCAGCTGAGAACCGTTTCTCCCTAATTGGAAGTGTCAGGCCATGCGGGGCCTCATGCGGAGATTAGACTGCGCGCCTGCCCCAATTATGCTCGTGCCTGGCCGGTTTCCTGTGTGGGCAGCTGGGCCCCCGAACTGTCCAGGCCGCTTCTCCAGGCGTTTGCATTCACAGTGTGGGCCTTTGCAGAAGGTGTCCGCTGAGCATAGCAGTCATTAATTTAGGAGTGGATTCCAAAACACCGGATTTCCTCCCAGCATTTGCTCCGCTGTAAGGGCCGTTACATAGTCCGCTGGAGAGAAACGCTCTGAAGGAGGTGATTTCTAAGCCCAGCAGTCACTGGGTGGATACCATGGTGTTTTCTTTATAGTCATGTTGTCCCATATACAATCACAACAGAGCCCAAGTTCCAACACGATGTTGCTCTGTGTGGCATTCTGCAGAGATCTGTGTCTCCCCACAATTTCTCCCGAGAAGTCACATTCAGTAACTCCAAAGCAGCTCTGGAAATCGAATCTCAGTGATTACTCACTGCATAGGCTGAAGGATGCTCTAAACACTCGTGAAAATAAATTAGGAGAATGTGAATCTAGAAATAGACATGGTGCTCTCATGCTGTGGTGGGTGCCGGGAATATCTTCGTAGCCTCCCCGTCAGCTGCAGCCCATCCTTGCCCCGCTGGGGAGCAGGTGAAGACTTTGGGTTCAGCCCCTTCTGCCCTGCATGCCATGTGCGTGGGGGCCTTGCACGTGACTGGCGTCCAACACATTTGCAAGACGCACACGGCCTTAGCCCCTCTGAGCCATGAACACGTTTGTAGGGCAAATCACTGACTCGAGTGAAGCCAGGACGTCTCAGGGAGAAGTTGTTCTGCTTTGTTTGAGTGGCCAACAAGTCGCAATGATTTTCCTTAACTATTGCCTCGCTTGGGCTGGGAAGAGGGAACCTACCGACCTCTGCTGGCCTCTCTCTCTCTCTCTCTCTCTTTCTCTCTCTCCCCCTCTCTTTTTGCATGTTCTATTGTTTCTGTGCTGGCCTCATTTCGTTTCAATCCTTAAAGCTTAACGCTATGCTTCTAAACTATGGCAACGCCAAGTCTGCTGTTCGAACTCAGTGCTGCTTAAGGCATGGCAGCCGGTCCGCATTCCACATGCTGTGTTTGCAGGGAAACTGGAAATTCTCCAGCGCAATTAGAATCAGGATCCAGTTTCAAGGTCTTGACTCTCTCAAGAACTCTCCAATTTTCCATGCCTTTGGGACAGCTGAGATGACCTGTGGCCAGCAGCCTGTGGAGCTGCTCCGAGGAATACCTCTGGTCCTGGTCACAGAGCCACATGGCATTTCAAAGTTGAAACCTGAAAGTGTTGTCTACACTGGAGGCCGTGCTGAGTATCAAACAGCGGCAGCCTCGGTACACTCAGAAGCCAAGCAGGGGTCCTGAGAAGCGAAAGCTCCATGGTCCAGATGAGGGTGGGCATTGCAAGGAAAGCAGCAGCACAGCGGAGCTGTGTGGCCTTCTCTGCTTAGCAGCCCTTGTCCCCGGAATGTGTAGTGGGAGGGGCTTCTGGACCAGCCTCATCGCTCTCCTGAGCAAGGACAGCAAGGAGTTAGAGGACTGAGTGCCTGGTGGCTGTGTTCAGGGGACAGGGCAGAGAAGCGGGGCAGGAACAGACCTGGCCCTGTCTCATGACAGCCACTGCATTCCTTGACCATCTTATCTACCTCCATCATAATTGCTTTTCATTTAATTTTATGTGGCAGTTTTTCCTGTGTTCTATGATTGCATAATTTTGAGACAGGGTACTGTTTTTTTGTTTTGTTTTTTTCCACTGGAGATTGAAAACAGGGTTTTTGCATGAGCTACATCCCCCAGTCCTACCCTTTTTTTCTTTTTAATTTTTTTTAATTTTGAGACAGTCCCTCTTCTCTCATTGTTGCATTCTCTGAGCATCTTGAGCATGTTAATGATCAATATTTACTGAATGTGCGAATCCTGAATAAGATTGAATGAGTCGGTTTCTCCAAATTGGGTGGACATGAAATTAAATGTGACTTTCATCTAGAGTCTGATGTTCAGATTACAGTGAAGCAAATTGCTGTCCATGCTACAAGGTGGGGCGGCATGAGAAGCCCCTCAGAGGTTTTCGTCATGAACAGGAGATGGTTTCCACAAGGATTTCCAGTCGTTCTCCCTCTGCCCTGCTCAGGGACAAGGAGTTACTAGTTGCCTGTGTTCTTTTGTCATCTGTCCCCACATTTATGGGGCAGAAGGTGCCAGAGTCCCCAGCATGCCAAGCCCACAGACAGGCCAAGTGCCACACAGGTTTCTAAGGAACAGAGCAGGCAGATGTGTGGGGCGCACCCATCTCCCCAGCAGGGACTGTGAACAGAGAGGGGCTGGGGGCAGAGGTCATGGATCTGATTGTGGACTCAGGCGTCCTCCTGAACAGATGATGGGCGGTGTCTCGCTGTGGGCCGGGGTGCCCTGGGGTGTTGTTGGACAGTCCCCAGCTGCAAGCTCAGAGGGGACACCGTGCAGGATGCAGGCTTCGGGTCCTCCGGTTTTCCTGGGGCCACTCCACCTTGCAGCCCCCACCCAGGTCTCAATCATTCCTGAGAAAAGAGAGCATTTATCCTTAATCGCCCTTGACTCCAACGGTAGGTGGAACAGCTTGGGTTCCTTTGTGAGTGTAACCATGCTCTGTGTCGTTAAAAGCAATTTTTGAAGTTTATAAATTTTTGTTAGGTCTGTAGTAGTTCAATGTGAGTAGCAAGGACGTCCCATCTGTCATCTCAACAGTGACGAGGCCAAATTCGTAATTTAGTTTCTAAAGTCTAATAATCACCAAATGTCCCACCAGACCCGCCTCTGCTGCTCCCTGAACGGCAGAGAATGCAATTGCAGTTCAGTGAGAAAGATAAAAGGTTTCCACACTGCCACACGAAAATCGACTTTTCCCATCTTTATTCTCCAGAAAGCTCTCTCTGCTAGAGCACCCAGTGTACTTCTCCTGAGATCCAGAACCTCCGTGAGACACACACGGGCGTGTCCAGGGCACACAGAGAAGAAGCAGGCAAAACCACAGCAGTACACAAGCCATTCCTCGTGACAACATTTGTGCTGTCGGGGGAGCGCTGGATGGGAGGAGGATAAAGCCGGTATAAATTAAACCGGAGAGCAGCTGAGATGCCCTCACTGGTTGCTATTCAGTTTATTTTTGATTTATAGACTCTGTTTTTGGAGCAGTTTTGCATGCAGAAGACTGAGCACACAGCAAAGAGACCTCCCGCCCACCCCTCTGCCCCGTCTCCCTGTTATCAGGAGCAGCCCAGGGCTCAGTCTTGAGCCATCATTATTAGCAAAAAGCCACAGTTTACACATGTGGGCCCTGTTGGTGCACATTCTATGAGTCTTGACGAGTACGTGGTGGCCCGTAGCCACCAGCACAGTCCCACACAGCATGGTCTCACTGCCCCCGGGCTCCCTTCCCTAGCGTTGTCACCTTGTCCCCTGAGAGTCAGACCTGCACTGCCCTTGCTTCCTTTTTTTTTTTTTTTTCAGCACCAGGGGTTGAACTCACAGCCTCGTGCCTGTCAGACAGGTGCTTAAGTCACTGAGCCAAACTCCCAGCCCTGGTTTTTTTGAGGCAAGGTCGCACTGTGTAGCTCAGGCCGGCCTTGCTCTCGCGTTGTAGCCCAAGCGGGTCTCGAACTCACAACGCTCCGCCTACCTCAGCCTCTCGAGAGCTGGGATTAAAGGCGTGCACCACCACGCCCGGCTGCCGTCCTTGCTTCCTGATGAACTTTTGACGTTTCTCACACAGTAGATCTCTGGAGACAAACTCCATCCACTTTCGTCTGTTTGAGAAAACACTTGTTTTTCCTGTGTTTTCAAAGGCCGGTTTCCCTGGGTGCAGACTCCTAGGCAGGTGGTTTTCTCTCTGGACACGTCACCGCCTTGCTGCGCCCTTCATGGGAGATTGGTTTGTGCAAGTCTGCTGTGGTTCTTACCTGAGTTCCTCTCTAGGTTAAGGTGGAATTTTTCCTTTGGATTCTCTAAAGATTTTCGGTTTGTTTTTAGTGTGGTGAAGTTGAATTTGGACAGTTGAGTATAGTTTGTTTTGTTTTGATTTGATTTGTTTATCTTTCTTGCTGTTTCCTGAGCTTCCTGGACTTGTGGCTTGGTATCTGTCATTAATTTTGGAGAATTCTTAACCAACAGTTATCTTTCTCTCTCTTTCTCTCTCTCTCTCTCTCTCCCTCTCTCTCTCTCTCTCTCTCTCTCCTCTTGTTCTCCTCCTCCTGCTCCTCCTCTTCATCCCCCACTCCCTCCCCTCCCTCTACTCTCCCCCACCCCGTCCTTTCCCCTTCCCCTGCCTCCCCCTCCCCCTTTCCCTCCCCTTTTCCTTCCAGCGCACTCACCAGGTATTATGCAGCCTTCCTAAGTGTTTAGCAGTTTTTGCAGCATTGTTATCTTTCTTGTTTTCTTTTCTGTTTTGAAAGCTCCTGCTGACCAATCCTTAAATTCCTGGCTCTTCATCAGCTGTGCCCAGGGCACCAAGGCACTCGAGGGACTCTTCACCTCTCCCACCATCTGCACCTCAAGCTTCCTTCTGGTTTTGCCTCAGTTTCCACTTTCTGCTCACACAAGCCATCTGCTCTTGCACTTTGCCATTTTTTTGCTTTAGAGACCATAGCAAATTTGTCAGAGTTGTTTTAAATTCTTGACCTGATAACTCAAAATTTGTGTCCTATTATTAGAATTTCTATACACTAGCAGTAAAGTATCTGACCAAGAAATTAAGAAAACAATCCAATTTACAATAGCATCAAAATATGAAATAAAATGGTAAATTCAACCAAAAGTTTTATACAGAAATAATAAAACACTGGTTAAGAGAAATTGAAGCAGGCGCATGTACATGGAGAGATACTCTGCGTTTACGGATTAGAAGAGTTAATATGGTTAAAATGTCCATACTACTTACACCACACGCAGGTCAGTGAATCCCTGTCAAAACCCCAGTGTCGTTCTTCCTGGAGCTAGACAAAGACAACTCTAAGACTGGTTTGGAACCACATGAAATCCCGAACAGTATTGCACCCTTGGCCCTGAGGAACCACGCTGGTTGGTTCCGATGCCAGCTGTGTCTGTCATATATGTCCTACTTTCTGGGGAGCTTTGCCAGTCTGCTGACAGCCAGGCCAGTGGCTGGAGTGAGCAGGAGAGGTAGGCGGCTTTGGGCCTGGGCTGCCCCACCATCTCTGCATGGTTCAGAGCCTACTGGTAAGAGGGGTCTTTGGAGGCACAGCTGCCCTGAGGCAGCCCCAAGCTGACCGGAAAACCCGGCAGGGCTCCCTGTTGGTAGCACTGTGGAGGCTTCTGTCCCTGTTCGCAGTGACCACCTGGGCCTGCACCCCGGTCCCTGCAGTGTCAGGGCAGTGGTTTGCCTGTGCTCTGAGCTCCTGACGGACCTAGAAGAGTTGCCGGCTTTCAGTCTGTTCAAGTCTTCTGCACCAGGATGCACTGTCAGTGGCCAACCCCTGCACGTGGGGGACCGGAAAGCAGGGGTGTCTTCTGTCTTTTCCCTGCTGCCTGCGTTTCCCATGTGCACGAGCATATACCCACCAGCATTAATCAATGCACACTACACCTTTTGAAAGAAATATTTTAAGTGCTTTTGTCCATCACAGACTGTTTTGCATAAATAATGTACTCGTGAGGACAATACAATTTCCTAAATATCTGTATCATCCTAAAGATCGGAACCATCTTCAGGTTGATCTACTGAGTTTGAAATTAGTTTTTTTTTTCTTTTCCCTAAACATTTGTCAATCTTAATATTGCCAAACATATGGAAGCATTTTTAAATACATAGATCAAATTTCTGAGTCTGAAAATAATAAGTATCGTGGGAGGCTGGGTGGACTCGGCTCTGAGCAATTCCTCCCACACTTTTGCAAGGCAGACTGTCCTTCCAAAAGCACCTCACGATCGCAGAGAAGCACGAAAATGAGCACCTTCTAAGGAAAAAATGGCATTTAGTTTTTGTTTAATTAAAAGTAGAGTTGATTAAGGAAATACTTCACCAAGCTGGCACTGTATTAATTCAATGCAAATGTAATTCACTTGTCTAAAGTGCTGGGACCTACACAGAGCAGCCTTTGAAGAGTTCATGACCCACCGGGCAGCACCTCCTACTCCAGCACCTGGAGCCCCACATGGCTGGTTTTCCAGCACAAAGAACAGCTTTGCCAGTGGCGTTTACCCTGGAGGAAAAGACCTTCCAGTCGGTAACAAAGACTCATTCCAGGACCCCAGTTGGAGAGGCCCTTAGGGGCCCCCTGCGCTCTGCCTGGGCTCCCACCAAGGGGGCTTGGCTGGAAGCTGACAGTCCCCAGCAGCAGGAGGAGTGTGGGCAGCGGTCATGCCTCCTTCCCAGCCTCCAGCTGCAGACGCTCTGGGGAGCTAGTGCCCCTAGACCCGGCTTCTCTACCCTCTGCATAGTGCTTGATTTCTTCTTGTGCCTCCAGAGAAAGAAAGGCCAGGCCGCCTAGCACTTCTGGAGGAAGCAGGGGCTGAGGGCAGGTGTGTTACTCAGTGCCGCCGTTCGCCCGTGTAAATAGCTCGTGGTTCTGCAGCGCTCAGCTTCTTTGCAAAGGAAAAGCTCACTGAGCAGAGCAGAGCAGTCTCCACTGGCAATTTCAAGCAAGAATTCATCGCAAGCGTGGGCAGAAGTGTTAACTTGCGCGTCGTGGACACCTCCGTATCCCCAAAGGAGCAGCGAGAGAGGGCTGCTTTCCTTCTGCCTGCCCTTTTGATAAGGGAAAGTTTTCTTATGCAAAGATACGGCTGGGACCTGAAGGTCAACCAGGCTCTCAGGAAGACGCAGACCCAGGGCTTCGTGTCTTCTACAAACCCTGCTGGCCTCGTCCCAAACTCGGTTTTACAAAATTCGAATTCCTTCTTCTTGCGCGTGACGTATCCGACTATTTCAGAAAAGTTTCAAGACATTGAAAAGATTAAAATAAAGTGGTGATTTAGGTTTTAGGCTTTTAAACCGTGCTTGCTATTCTAGCATTTAGCTGCTATGACGGGCACAGTGAAATTTCCAATTATTCAAAGCATAATGATTGCACAGACAGTTTTTCTCAGTTTCCCTCTGCTATTTCCTCCAGCCGGCTCCTGGGCGATGGGTGATGTCACGGCGCTCGGGAGACAATGAGGCCGGCGTGTTTCCGCGAGTGGCACGTGCACAGGCGGGCGCAGCTGCCGGCGGGTGGCGCGTGGCCCCTAGAGCTGCAGCCTCAGCCCAGAAGCTCAGTCACAGGGATCTAAATAGAGGCCGGACCAACTGGGACTTCCTGCATCAAACACGGCTGCCTGAGGTTGTTTTGTTTCTGCTCCGCCTCCTTAATCAAGTTAATGCTGTGGGTATTTTGGTTCTGCCAGCATGTGGCTGTGAATAGACGCAGCCTTCCAGTTCTCAAAGACTTCTGCGTTTCTTTGTGAATGTCTACATGATGACGGCACCCAAGCACATCTGAAAGGAATAACGCGGCCTGTGAAGGCGCAGAAAAGGTTTGCTGGGAATAGATCCATCCACTCAGCTACTTCCTGATAAGAACCCTCGCCCCATGCAGCTAGCTACCCAGGTGCCTGATGTGTTTCTTAAAATCAGGCGTTTCTGATGAGTGAGACGCGAGTGTAACTTTTTGCATCATCTTTTTTGTTTGTTTTTTAGGAAAACTATCATTTGGATCAAAGTTGGGCACTTTGGAGTCCTGTCCTCTCCTGGAAGCCAGCTGGCCCACCCTGCCCGCAGGGTCCCTGAGGCTCTTCTTGCCTTGTCCTGCTGTGGGAAGACTCTTGTGTCCCCCGCACTGGTCACCGCCAGCAACAGGAATTTAGGAGTGTAGACTGGCAATCCTAACTCAGGCAAAACCCCGGGGGAGGTGGTGGCTGCAGGTTAGCTGTCCCTTGCCCGCACAGTGACCACTGTGTCACTGAGTTCTCTAAACAACCACGCTCGAGAAAGAGGTCAGCTGTGCTTTGAGATGCTGACGGTGACCCCATGGCTATGCACAGGGCACCCGCAGGGCACACCGCTTCCCAGAACATTTCTGGCTGCTCTTCTGTCCCCAGTTGAATAAGGTCTATTTCTCTTTTTCGGTCACAGTTTTGCTAGCTGCTCTGCGTGTATAAATAAAACGAAATCTCCGTCTGTTAGCTAACATTTAAAAACACACAGAAATAGCTGGGTAGATTTTCACTAAATTGGGATTGTGAATTTTGGGTTTTATGACTAAAAAGCAGTCCATGCCTGTCTCGGCGCCTCTGAAGAGGCGTGGGAGGCCCCCGAGGACCCCAAGTCACCCCGGGCCAGGACAAGATGCTTCTCTCCATCGGCCTCCCACCTCGGGGTCCTACCTCTGCATTCTCCAGGGTGAGACACTTGCGGGAAGATGCAACCCGAGTGTCCACCAAGAGGACCCATGCACCATGCGGCCTAGCCGAGCCTCTGCTCGGGTTTAGGATCGGCTGTGTGTGGCTGCTCTTCCCCGGGGCTGGAGGAGCAACAGGTGGATGCTGCAGGGCGAGTGAGTATGGGTGCAGGGTTCCGGGGTACAGCCGTGTTCGCACAGGGCCTGAGGCTGGCCTCCCTAGATGCTTGTCCTAGAGCAGCTAAAGTGGACCCGAAGCCACAAGAGCCCACCTGACATGGCTGGGTCACGCGCTAGACACGCTGCGCCACGGGAACCAGTCTGCCCCAAGGGACACCTTTAGGCTGTACCTGCAGGGCGTTTCAAACAGAAGCGAGGTTCTGAGAGGTGGCCAGGGAGGAGGAGAGGGCTCCAGGGCACCGCTCCAGGCCTGCGGAGATGGCGAGAGGACAGGGAGCCTTCAGGGCCGTGGAGGAAGAGAACCTGTTAGACAGCTCCCCTTGCTGACAAATCCCGAGTGCTGTGGTTTATGTCTGGATGCCCCCTGAGGCCTTAAGCACTCAAAGTCAGGGCTGCAGGGGTCACTGGATCGTGGGGTGCTGCAGTTCAGTGTACTGTTAGGAGCTGAGGTTGGTGGGAAGAGCCGGTCACTGGGGAGAGACCCGGAAGGGTTCAGATCCCTCCTTAGTGCCTTCCTTTCCTCTCTGCTTCCTGGCCACCGTGCTCTGAGCAGGCATCCTCCACCCGGGCCCCTTTCGTCACACTGCTGACTGCACCAGGACTAAAGCTTCTCAAATCATGAGCTAAAATAAACCTCTCCTCCTTTAAGTTGCGCACATTGGGTATTTCATGACTAAGACACTGAGGTAATCAGCATACGAGCAGAAAAGATCTATGTGGACTCACTGTGCTGGAGATTCCAGCCCGCGATCGTGATGGGCCCCACCATTTTAACCCAGCAAGGAAGCACCTCGGGGCTGAGCAGTGCTGTCCCCCGTGGCTGGGACCTGGGGAAATGCGGGGGGAGAGATAGGACTTTGAGGGCCTCCAGGACCAGAGGCCTGCCCTGGGCCCCCTGTCATCCTGAAGGCGGGGCCCAGCCTGCAGCATGTGGCTCTTGGGGTTGTTTCAGGTCCGAGGCCATGAGGGCTCAGGACATTAAGGGACCTGGGCTAAGGTCGAGGCCCTGGGTTGGGGTCTGTGCAGGTGGACACCCCTAGTTCTTGTGAGCAGGTGGTGCCAGAGGACGGGAGGGTGTGGAGTGGGCCTGCGACAGACTGGGCTGGGGATACTGAGGCAGAGCTTTGGAGGGCACAGGGCTGCCCTTTCCTATACCCCAATGCCCTGTGCATCCTGTGACCCCCCCAAGGCGGGCCATCACCATGGGAAAGAAAGTGACAGGGATTTTCTCAACAAGGGAGCCGGAGTTCAGTCCCTGCCTGTGGCCATGCGGGCGTCTTAGCAGATGGGCACGCGACCAAAGTCCACATCACTGGATCCCCGTTATCTTTCCATCTCAGTGCCCGAGTTCCCAAGAGGAACTGGGCAGAACCCCAGGTGGGACACCGCACCGAAAGCCAGGTGTAGCGACTGTGACTCCTGAGAGCGCCCAGTGTCATCACGAATGAGACAGTGAGGCTCAGGGGGCTCCTGGCTCAGGCCACGAAGGTGCAGCTGATTCCCTCGGGGCTGGCTCTGCGCCCCCCCTCTGCCGTGGGGACCCCACCATGACCAAGGCTCAGATGACATCCTGGATGAGCTGGCCCAGGCACGTGCTGGGGGGATCGGCCTCTCTGTGACCTTGCAGAATGGCCTGCAGGTATGTGCAGACCTCGGGCCGCTGCCAACACGCCCAGGTCGGGATCCTGCAGAACAAACGCGCCTCTGTTTCCTGATCTGGGAAGGAAACCAGCACAGACCTGGGGCCTCCTTCGCCTCTGCTCTGGGAGTCTGGGCAGGAGGACTGTGGTGCCGCTACCCCGAGGGAACAAGTCAGTGGCTTAAAGTAGAGGATGTCACGCACTCTACGCGTCTGCTGGATTCCGGTCCTTCCAGGGACGGTGAGCTGCGGCATTCTTGCTCCAAGCAGGTGCCTCTGGGTAGGTGCTGTGTCGCACAGTGCCTTTAAGAACTGCTTCTAGAGCCTACCTAGGTGTGGCACAGCCAGATGCTCCTGGGGACTTGCTGGGACTGATTCCTGCGTGTCCTGATCTATTGTCCTCGGCCACATTTCATGACAGCACAGAGACAAGACGAGGCGAAGCGCCCCAGACAGCTGCAGTCGGGACACTCAGAGCAAATCCTGCCAGCCCTGGCCTGTGGAAAGTGACACACAGAAACAGGTGAGAGGCGGCCATTCAAGTTCAATGCACACCACGTCCCCAACTTGGTCCCCGACTTGGCCCCCGACAGCAGCCCAGCCTCTCTGCAGAGGAAACTGAGGACAGATGCCTGGGGCCACATGAGCTCTGTCCCTGGGCTGAGAAAGGGCAGCCCCACAGCAGAGATTTCCACCCAAGACTTTCACGGGGAAACGGACCCAGACAGCAAACCTGTCTCCAAGTCAGCCTCCCTTCTCTGATGGTGGGATCGGCACTCATTCATTGGACGAGCAGTGCCTAGCAGGGTTGTGCATTGTGACCAGGGCCCCCACATGAGGAGACGCAGGCCAAGGACCTTGCCAAGCCAGTCTGTGCCGTGGAGTTAGAGCAATCTCACGTCCACAGCAGAGATGATGGGAACATCAGACCATGTGCCATGGAATGTTACACAGAAGTCACAAAGGAACAGTCTCCGTAAGTATGCCTGATTGCTAAGTCTCAGCTGTGGAAATTGGGTGGCCATAGTATGTTGAAAAAATGTGTGTGTTATTTATGTCAAGTTCTTGTCCCAAGTGTAGTCAAAGCACATCTACTTCAAAACACAGTGATTATCTGTGGGGAAGAAACATTAGACATGCAATTTTGGTAGAGGACATGTGAATGTAAGTATAGCTTTGTTTTCTTTTCTTAGAAAAGAAAGCCAGAAGAAAATACATTAAAATTTTTTCACATTTGTTTGTTTGTTTCCAAGTTGGCAGCATGTGAGGATGAAATGGTCCTGGCAGTAAAGCAGGTGCGTGGATCAGTGTCCCTGAGTCTTCCTGGGAAACCCCGGAGCTCTGGGGCTGCTGTGGTGGCTGCCTGAGAGACCAAAGAGGGGCGAGAGCAACGGGCACGAGCGGGAGCCAAGGTTGGGGAGCAGTCACATGGCTCCGCAGGTCCCAGCAGCTCCAGCTCAGAGGCAGCAGCTGGGGGCCTCCTGCCTTCAGCTAGGGGGGCACAAGGACACCAACCACACAGCAAAACCCCTGCGCAGGCCAGCGTGGTCACAGCGGTAGCTCTGATCTTAGCAGGCGGCCCACACCCCAGCAGGAGGGTGGGTGACTTGCAGACTGACTGTGCGGCCGGGGTGTGATCTGGCCCTCACGGCGCTGCGGGAGACCTGGGGTCCCAGGCGGTGAAAGTCCTTGAGATGTGGTGGCTCACACTGGACTCCAGGAGACCCCTGGCTGAGGATCCAGTTCCTAAAGGACCTCACTGTCTGGCAGGTGGGGTCAGAAAGAGTGGCAGGGAGGGCCCCTGAGTCCCTGCGTTTATCTCGGCTCTTCCGGAACCTGCAACTTCACTGATTTTCACCCAAACATCATGACTAAAGTGACACAGGAATGGCAATTGAACAGGGGAGAGACTGCAGACCTGGTTCCCTTTCTATATTTAAGTTGAAAAACGTGTGTACCAAACTCAAAAATACAGAGAAAAAACTGAAACAAACCCACCAGTAATCAAATAATCCCAAGAAATGATAGTGGAGATATTTTTTTCCTTCTTCCACACACATACAACAGATACTTTTTAGAAAAAAAATGCAATAACAGTGTACACATCATTCAGTAACATTTCCTAATTTCCAGTCAGTGGCATTAAATATTTACTCCATGTCACTGTTGTGGCCACATGCCACCCTGTGACCTGAGCCATAATTTAATCAACTTGTATAGTTTCCCACTTAGACCATCAAACACAATATTTCAGAGGTTGACTGCAGACAAATCTTTGGGCTCATCACTTATTATTTCTATCAGTAGATTTCTGGAAATTAGTGATTAGGATGGTCTACAGGACGCTTTTTGTTGTCTATAATGTATACTGAATTTCCAGCTGTCATACTCAGTGGCACCTTGGACAGCACTCTCGGAAAGACATGTCTATCATCACTTTGATACCCATCTGATACTGAACGTTTTTCAACTCTATTGGCTATTCGTATTTCTGCTTTGACCAAGCACCTACTCATATCTTTGACAATTTTTTCCTTTTTTTTTTTTTCCTCTTTGGTGCTGGGGATCAAACCTAGTATACACAAAGCACACCTTCTGCCACTGGGCTGTGTGGACTGCAGCCAGATAATTCCTTAAAATTCATAAAAAGTGTGAAATGTCATTATAACTTAAACAATAATGTGTTAAGAAGTAATATGTCATACTAAATCTTAAAAAAATATATACCATTGAGAACAGCAGTGGCTTCTTAAATCTGCATCTCCCCAAATAGTCTCCAAAGATATAAAATTAGAAGGTAAATGTCCTTTCCCGAAAAGGAAATTTATTTTATAAATTTTGTTCTCTCAACACACTGGACAGCAGAATCTTCTCAGGTCAGAGTTTCCCTGCACTTAAAAAGGAAAATCCCAGGGAGACCTGCGTCGTGCTTCTCCCAGGAGCAAAGTCACTTTTAAAAAGCGTGCAGAGAAGAAGGGAGGGACGTCAGGCCCAAGAGTGACCCAGAGTCACCACCATGATGGGGAACCACAGCCCAGGGGAGGCTTCTAGACCCAGGAACCACCCAGTAGAGCAGAAGCCCCAGGTGGAGGTGGGCGAGGTGCCACCTTGTGATGCTTCTTTACGCCTGGGACAAGCAGTGACAGTGAGGCCGGGCAACCTTTGGAGGCTGAGCAAAGTTTAAGGTCTCACTGGTAGAAGAGAATGAAACACCCAAGCACAGGATTCTTACCACCAGGCCCGCAGAGAACCCGCCAAGCAGCCACGGTGCACACGTAGACAGGAGGGGGCACTGTTGAGCTAGGAATCCCATAAAATACCCACATTGCCCCAAACCCACAAGCCAACAGGAAGAATGCACGTCACTAGGGCACCACGGCATTAAATCAGCAGGCGGAACCAATCATCAGTCCCCTTCATCCCCAGCAGAGCAAGAAGCAGAAGAACATGTTAACCTCAGATTCCCAGCTAAATTAGCTACCCTTAATAATGACTTCCGAGATATTTAAAAAGTCCTATATTACAATTAAAATTTAAAAGGTTAAGGAAAAATCACCGTAAGAAGGAAGGACATGTTGATTGAATTTAGGAGAGAGATGGATGGGAAAACAAAATCTCAGAAATAAAAAGCAAATTCAGAGGTATCTGAAAATAGAAAAAAAAATGAAAACTTGAAAGTAGATAAAGATGAAATTGGACAGGTACATTGAACAAAGATGGGGAAACAGCCCATACAAGATGAGATGATGACTTCAGAGTGGGCATTGAAAAAATGGTTGAAACAACATACATATAATTGGAACCCATGAAGGTAAAACATAAATTATGGGATAGAACAAATATTTAAAGTTATAACCTAAGAAAGGCCCCCAAAAGTAACAAAAGTTGTTGATGGACATATTAAAACATCCACTAGATTACTAGGAAAACTGACTGAGAATGGTCAACAGCATGACTCTCAGATTTCAAAGAAAGAGAAAATGTCCTCAAAACTACCAGACTTCCAGATGAAGTAATTTACAAGGCAATGGCACTGGAAGGCAAGAATGAGCATAATATAAAATAAAAATTCAACCCTTTTTATTTTATTTTTCTATTTTGAGACAGAGTCTCCCTAAATTGCTATGTTTCTGAGACTGGGCTTGAACTTGCAGTCATCCAAGGCTGAAGTGGGAGAATCATAAACTAGCCTTTTTGACAAAGGTCAATTTAGGTCTTGATCCCGTGTCACACTCCACAATAAACTACAAGCATATTGGGACACTAGATGTAAGAAATTGACACCATGCAAATATCAGAAGGAAATATGGGTGGATTCATCTTTCACATGGAGTGGGGAAGACTTTCTACCTATGACATGAAGTCAAGATTCAATAGGAAAAAAAAGTTAAGTTTGATGGTCTAAAATATGTTTAAATTTTCGTGGCAAAACATGGAGAACAAATTAGCCAATAATGTGAATATCCAAGCATTGTGCTGTCCTGTCTCCAGGGAACCTATCAGAGAGGTAATCAATGTGAATTGTCACAGTTGCAGGGACCTGGTGCACAGGTGCCCCAAGTGAGGTCTCCACAGTCAGATCTCAGGAACAGGGTGTACGCAGGCTTTGAGGAGCCACCACGTGTTCCCAGGGTTCAGAAAGCCATGATGTGAATGTGCACAGCTCTGGCCAGGGTGATGTGCGCAGTGGGGTGGGAGGTGCGCTCTGTCACGGGGGTCCGAGGCACAGGCGTGAGATTCGCTCACCCAGGGCTCTCCTCAGTCACTCTCCAACAGCCGTGCAATGGGGCGTGACTTGAGAGAACCACCCGGGAAAGTCACCTACCACCAGGCAGAGATGCCTGTGACACAGAGACACCCAGCATAGGCTGCAGACAGTCTCCAAGGTGACACTTACCCTTTGGTATTCAGTGTCAACAGGAAGTCCTATGGTGAGAAAAGAAAGAGGACAGGAAGTGGACGTAGAGGTGGACAGCTGGAGGAACCTGCCCTGTGGAGACGGGGTGTTGGATGCTCAGGACGAAAACTTCAAGGCCAGTGGAGTGAGTGCACTGAAAATACACAGCACATTGTGTCTGAAGAGTTAAACAAGAAGTGTGTGTTGAATAATGATTCACCGAGTGGAGATAGTGGTAGAGAAAGATAAATGACGTAAAATTGCAATTCTGTAGCTGGAAAGTTTAATAACTAAAATGAAATCTTCATTAAAGACATTCAGCCATGTGCTTCAGTGGGTAACAGGATCAGCAAAAAGATTTTTCATTCAGAACATCCAGTCTGAAAAAATAAAAATCAGTAAAACGAGTATAGATTCAGAGACGCAGGGACACCAAGCGTCAACTCAGGCAGCGGGATGCGTTTCTCACTGTCACTAAGACAGAGGTCCCAGTCAGGCACCAGTGTGGCTGGATTCCTGTGAGAATCCTTTTCCTGGGCACAGACGGCTCACTTTCACATAATAACCCAAATTTCCACTTTCAGAAATAGAAAAGATAAGCAAATTAAACCAAAAGGAACCAGAACAAAGGAGATAATAAAGATTAATGTGCAAATAAATGAAATAGGGAAAATCAGTGGTATGGTTTTTTTTTAAGATAAAAAATGACAGATGTTTGTTCAACAGAACAAAAGTGAAAAAAAGAGGAAAAACTCAGATCAAGTTAAGAATTAAAACAAAACCATCACTAAAAACCATATCAAAAAAGGTCTAGGACTTAGTGAAATACTACATACCAACAAATTATATTTCTTCTTAAACACAGACTACAAACACAGGTTTAAGAAAAAACAGAAAACTTGAATAGACATAAAAAATAAAGGGATTGAATTAGTAGCTTAGAAACCTCACTTAGCCCAGATTTCATTCTTGAATGCTAGTAAATGTATAAGAATAATTAAAACAAATTTTCACAAAAATCTACCCCAAAGAGTAGAACATTGAGAGATAATTCCCAACTCATTCTTTGAAGCCATTCTTTGGCCTGGTCCTCAACCAGAAAAAGACATGAGAAGAAATTAAAATCATAGTTTCCCTCATGAATTTGCTTGCAAGTGTTCTTTCAAAAAGCCAGCAGATCAAATCCAACAGCATACAAACAAAATTATACACCATGTGTAAATGAAATTTATTCCAGGAATGCAAGGTTAGTTCAACACATCTCAAATTCAATCAATGTAATACACCAAACTGATTGGAGAAGAGAGCAAAAAACACATGGCCACTTCAGTAGAAACAAAAAACATTTTTTTAAACAGAACCAACATACTTTCTTGATAAAAACACTCATCCAGACTGGGGAAAAAAGCTGCTTGCAATTACATGATCTCGTATGTAGAAAATTCTAAAAAGTTAAAAAAAAGTTTCAGGGTATAACATCAACGTGCAAAAATAATAGAAATAAAATATCCCAGACTGAGATATATAAAAGTTCTTGCAAAATAGTATATAAATAATAAAATACTTAGGCTTAATTTTAACACAGACTTGCATAATGAAGATATAAAATGTTGAAGAAAATTAAAGAATACTTAACATATGGTGAACGTAGGGTAACCAGATCACCCAGAAATTCTACATATAGGTACTTGTTCAAGAAAATTGAAAATATGTGTGCATGAAAATATACAGGTGTTATTATATCAAGTGTCAATATATCCAAAAGGTGAAAATAAGCCACATGCTTATCAAACACTGAAGGGATAAATGAAATGTGTTATAGCCACAGGATGGAATATTATTCTGCAATAAAAGGAAAGCAGTACTTCAGCTTCTATATATGTGAATCTTGTACATGTTGTGTAAGTGAAAGAAGCGATCACAAAAGATTTTGATGTCACAGAGTCACAAAGTTGTATCATTCCACCTGCGTAGAGTGTGCAGAACAGGATAATCTACAAAGCACCTCCGAGGGGATGGAGAGGTGCGAGGTGAGGGGCAGGTACTGGTGAGAGTTGCACCACTCTGAGAACTAACTAAAAACAAAAAGACGAAGAAACTCAAACTATGCATTTTAAAAGGTGGACTATATGGCATTTAAATTGTATATCAATAAAACTATCATCCTCATTCATAAATTGAGAAACGCTACCCATCTGTCACCGTGCTGCCTTGGCAAAGACCGCAGCCGCACTGGCTGGCCGAGTCCTGGGACCCCACACAGTCCCGAGTCAAAGGTGAGACCCAGGCAGCCCGCCTTTGCAGGGAAACGCACGACAGCCCGCAGGCAGGGACCCCTGGAGTCTGCAGCGACCTCCAGAGCGAGCGACACATCACACGCACAGGGGCCAGGGGCCGTCTGCAGTTCTGAAGTGTGAGCTTCCGCACCCGCCCTTCTCCGCAGCACGCGCGCAGCTCCGCCTGGGCTCTGCTGTGCGCGCTGCGCTGTCTCCTCCGAGTGCGTTGTTCGCTGTCATTGTTGCCCATTGTTCTTTAGCAGCACAGAGGGCTTTAGCTCCGGCGAGACTTCTTCATTTTTTCCTTACAGCTTGTGGAAAGGGTAAGATTATACATATTTTTTCAAGTATTTAATTCTACTGTTTATGTAGCTTTTACCAGGTATAAGTTGTGTATTATACGGCTGCGGGTCTGACATTTCTAAAAATAAAGTTAATATTCGTATTATTAGTTAAGAATCCACCTTTTCCTACTAATATGAAGCGGCACTTTTACTGTGTACCACGCGGATATAATTTAAGAAACCAACTGGGTAGCTGTTTCCTTAGAAGTGAGATGATTAGCGACATTTGTCACCAAATTCTCGCTTGTGCTGGTTTTCCACAGGACTACTTCGTCCCTGGCTTTCCAACCCTGATGCCGAGTCACTTGGCATTTCTTTGATTTGAGCAGCAATAATGAGCTATTTTGACACTGTATCTTCTGCCAGCCATCCACTTGACTATGTCAAACGCTGCTTTTCTAAGGCAGGGCCACTAGGTGACCAAGAGTCGTTTGCTGGGACCTGTGTCTCTCCACCACCCAAGTACCATTTGTCTCCAGCCCAGCACTTAGCTCTGAGCTGCTGGCACTGCACCTGCCCTCCAGGATCCGGGTGTCTGGAACTCGAGCCCCCCCAGGCTCTGCGGTATCTGCACACTGCACCCTGGGCCAGCGGGTGCTGCAACTCAGAGGCGCTGATAGGCTTTCGAGAGGGGCCTTTCCCTCTAATTATTTTCCGGGGCACAGCAGCCTGGTTTATAATAAACCATTACTTTCAACAAGTTATTTTTTTCTGTCATAGAAAAATGATCACCATGAATGAATGCAATATTCTGTTTTTTTTTTTAAATTGAAAGTAGCAACAGGAAATGAAATGCCCACACACCGCAAGAAGAGGTCCAGAGTTGAATCCCACTCAGGTGGCTGAGTCGGGGCCTGGCAACCCTGCTCCCGGCTCAGTTGCTGAGATGGGGAAGCCAAGCTGTTCACTTGGACCTCATTCTGCAGACCTGCGTGGGGCTGCTCGCTGACTGCAGCGAGGGTTTGCCCCGGCGGCCCCAGCAGAGATGACCCAGCTCCTGTCGTGAGGACTCGGCAGGCAGAGTGCACGACCACAGCTCCACTGTCCTAGCCCTGTGGTCATTTGCAGTCCCCATTCTGTCCCGACAGCCTCCTAGCACTGTGGGCTGGGAGGACACCTGCATTGGGCGTCCGCAGGGGCTTCTGCACCCCACAGCTCCCCGTGAAGATCCCTGGAGACACCGCATCACCAGGGGCCTTCTGCTCCCAGCGTTCAAGAGGAGCAGGCCCCATAAACACAGTCGTGTGCTTCACATCTTGCTAAGTGATTGTGGGCCAGGTATGGAGAAAATGCCCTGACGTGTGGCTCCCCAGACTTCCCCGCCGATGTTCACACGGCCCCGGCGGGGATGGGGCGGGGCCCAGCACACGCATCGCTCCATTCGCTGAAACTCCAAAGTGTGCCAAGAGCAGCCGAGACCCACGGCCTTTGTTCAGCCCCCAGTGGAGCAGCCACAGCCCTCCCCTGGCTCAGAGGTCTGCCAAGTGCCCATGGGTGTGAGTGCCACAGTCAACCCCAAAAGCTTGCACCTCTCTCAGCAGCCTTCCCATCTTCAAAAGCCAACACTGCTTATTTTGGAACAAAACCTATCACCCTCAAGTTCAACTCAGAAGGGCCTCACGGGGTGTTTCCTGAATCCTTGGTCCTCGTGAGCCCGTCTCGCGTCTCTGGGCGTGCTCAAAGCACACGGATCTCTGTGATGTGTGTGTTCGGGGGCTCGTGCTTCAGTGGACAGAGTCAACTCCCACCTCGCGAGGAGGAGTGCTGCCCGCACCCACAGCGCCTTCCACAGGTTTCTCTAGGAAGCTGCTGCGATTCAAAGGGGAAGTTAAACGCTGTCCATAGAAGGTCGTCACTGACATCACACCAGGCTCCCAAAGGCTGTTAGAGGTGGTTTCTGCTGAAAATATACATGTGTCAAGGAAGCAAGCCCAGTCTGGGAACCAGCACCATGCACAGGCCAGACTGGAACAGCTAGACCCCAGCCCCTTTGTGTGGGCTGGCAAACAAGAAGTACCACCACCATCACTGCTGCCCTCACCCCGCCCTGCCCATAAGCGACAGGCTTACCTGGAGGAACACGGGCTGTGATGGTAGCAATCGAGGTGAAATGTAATTGGATGCCTGTGGTGCTTTGGTGTTTCGCTAACATTGCAGGTCTAGGGCCAGTGGTCTGATCATAGGTTCAGAGGCTATCGCTAAGCAGTGTGTCATCTAGGGGGGATCTCCTTCCGAGGGTTGCAGCCATTGTTGATTTCCTACGGTCTTGTTTTGAGGTCCTATATTGTTTCCATTGTTTTGTTGGGTTGGGTTTTGTTCTCTTTTGCTTTATTTGATTATGTCAAATCTGATGGCAGGAGCAGCTATTTCAAAGATAGCAAGATATATTATGGTAGCAATTTTGGATTTACTATTGGATTGTTTCGAATTCCTTTATTACATTCATTGCTTTGTTTTTATTGTGTCTATTCTATTCTGTTCTGCTTGATTTTTACTATGTCCGAAGTTATCTGCAGCCATTTTGAAGACATCAAAAGGCATTATGGTAACTATTGTTGATTTAGTAATGTTTTGAAGTCCTGTATCTCTTACACTGGTTTGTTTTGATTGGTTTTATTCTATTTCATCCTTTTTAAAATAAAAGAAAAAAGAAAATATACATGTGTCTGCTATGGATCCAACATTTTAACTATCCGCAGTTAATATGCCAACCCCATGGAGGTGATGTTAAGTAAATGTGTGTTGGCCAAAATAAGAAAACGAGGGCATGGACAGCAGTGACCTGGGGGCCCGTGACACACAGACCCCTTACATTCAGCAGCTACCAGAGCCCTATTGCAACCCCAGAAGATGGGGATAAAGAAGACTTTTGTGCCCCATGAGAGCCACTTGGAGCCCGATTGCTCCACAGCCCCTGCCCAGTCACCTGGTGGGGACAGCGTGTCACAAGACTGCTTCATCCTCTGCCTGGCTCTGCTCCTCAGTGTTGGCTTGGGGTGTCTCTGAAATGCACGCTAGCTGGCTTCCCGGCCTGCACAGCGGTCTCTACGGAGGGAACAGGATTCAGGGAGAAATGACTTGTGTCAGACACCAGGGCCACGGCCCCATGCACTCCTGCATCCCACACATGTGAGGAATGCATGCACAGCTCTTTGAATTTTGCAGGGGAGGGGTGGTAATCAGGAATAAACTCAGGGGCTTCACTGAACTACATCCTCAGCTCTTTATTTTGTTGTTGTTGCTGTTTTAAAAAAAACCATGACAGGGTCTTGAAACATCAACAAGTTGCCCAGCCCAGGCTTGAACTTGCAATCCTCCTGCCTCAGCCTCCCAGAGTCCTGGGATTACAGATGTGCACTACCACAAAGAGTTTCAAAATATGGAACTGAAAAATCGCATCTAAGTTTACAATAGACAAGCAAACAAAAGATAGCAACGCTGACTTTAGAAGACTGAACTGGGCTAAGATGGTCTGTGCTCATGGTGTTGTTTGGGTGACATGTTCTAAATATTGTACTTCCAAATTTCATTTGTACTGAACTCCACATAAGCAAAATGTTATTTTATAATTTTGTGGAATCTTCAAGGAAAATGTTTGCTTGATTTAAGGTCTTTTCATAGAGCATAACGCAAAGCCTCGGAGGCAAACCTCGCAGGAAATACGACCTCTCCACAGCGTGTGCTCATCTTCTTCCTCCCCGAATTGTCCGCTGCCAGCTGCTGTTTCCGGCAGACTTAGAGACAATGAATTATTTATACAGGTGGCTGCCGAAAATGAAACACCCTTCAGAACAGAAACAAAAGACTGTAAATCTGAAGAGGATGGAGCATTCCTCTGCTCAAATATCCCCCTCCTTCTCCAGCCGCTGGCTTTTCGTGCTGTCAATCCTACGTTGCTTCCGCGGCGGGGCTTCCGGGATGGCCAGGCAAGTTCAGCACGCTCAGAAATGTCCCGAGATCACCAGGGCATAGCAAGACTGGGAGGCGAAGGGTGCAGCTGCACAGAACTAGAAATGACTGCATTATTTTAATTTAAGTCATTGGAATTAGCTTCCACATTAGTTTTCCTGTAGAGGTTGCTTTTTAAAAAGCGAGCTTCCTAAACTAAAAATGATTTGGTTCATTTGTGGGACTGTGTGTTTTGGGAGGAAGGTTACCATTTCTCGGTGACTTCAGGCTGCCGCTCTACCAAATTTCCCTTCAGGCACCCACAGCTCTGCTCGGTATCTACCCAGTTGATCCAAAGGGGAACTTTAAACCTGCTTGTTTAATGGAGAACTTCAGGCCTCAGTGCCCAACCCCTGGGTGATGGCAATTCCCTCTCTCGGTCATGGTGGATGTTTTTCATTCTTTACACCCCAAGACCCGATCCCTGAGGAAATCCTACTAGCTATACTGTAATAGTCGGTCCAGAACTTCATTCTCGTGGCTCACTGAAGCCAGCTGGGTTTGGGCCACTAGGACGCTCACTGGACACAGTAGAGGGCTGCGCCCTGCAACCTGCCTGCCCCTGCTCCTGTGCATCGCGGAGGCCAGAGGCCACTTAAAGATGCATTGGAGCTTGTCACTCCCTGCTATCCCCCTGCCGGATTCCAGCTCTCCCCAGGGGATACAGCTGTGTCCTACAGTACTCAGGGCTCCCCAGAACCACCACACCAGGTTCTGTGCCTTCCACACTCCCCCCCTGGTTCACCCCCTTCAGTGGCTGTCTGCCCTGTGACCAGCGTGGGTGCCCATACCACCACCGTGCCCTAACTGTCCCCTTCACCTGAGACACCCTTCTCCCGGGCAGCATCCAGTCAGCACCGTGGCTAGGAGGTTACCATCTCAACCACAGGGGACAGCAACCTCTCCTGCTCCTCTGACCTCCCAAAAGCACACACGCAGGACCAGAAACTCGGGGGCCCCCAGCTCGCACTGTCCATTAGGACTCAGTTGTCAAGCATATTTGTTGGTTGCTTCCCTCTCTACCTAAAAAAGTGATGTTCCAGGGTCCACATGAGCCGGCTGGTTTTGTTCCAGGATGAATCTTAGAGAGCTGGCAGACAGTAAATAATACCTTAGCCACGAATACTAACTGAATGCATAAAAGAATTCCCACCGTAAACAAGTAACAGCCACTTCCCAACTTCGTAGAACTCTGGCAGAGGCCAAAGCAGTTTCCAACCCCATCCCCTCCCCTCGTCTACCCCGGCTGCCACTGGAAGTTAAAGACGTTTGCACAGTGATGTGGGATAATGTGAGAGATAAGATATATGTTTGAAAGCAGCAACTGCTCAGCCCGCCACATGCACGTTATATATTTTAAGGCCTCTCCAAAGCCAATTTGCAATAAAACCTGACCTTCTTCTCCTCTCGTCCTCCCCTGGCCAGACCAGCTGTTCTGCTCCATGGAAAGACAAACCTATTTCATATTGGCCTAATTGGACCTGATTGGGGGGCTCTTTGGCTGCCAAAATAAAATGCATTGCTAAACACAAGCTGTGTACGGATGCAGATCACCAAGCTCTGGGATTGCGCCTGGGCCTCATGCATATGGATCGCTGAGCCTGCTGGAGTCTGGTTTCCACATCCAAAGATGAGACTTCTCCCATGAAGGCCCAGGACGTAAGAATGTGACTGTATGTCACACCGGTCTTGTTGCATACACTTAATCTGCACAAATGTTTCTGATTTCACCCCAGATGGTTGCACGTAATTCACTTTTCAGTCAAGAAATTTTCCCTGTCCTTCACAGGCCGGGCCGTCCAATGCTCACTCCTGGGCTGGCCACAGCAGCCCACAGGGGCTCCCTGGAGGACCTTCACCTGAGCTGCTCAGCACCGCGAGGCCACAGAGAGAGCACACATAGGCCTGTGAAGCTGTGGCTTGCGGTGCAGATCTAGGCCAGGGAGGCCGTCTTGGCAATGCACATTCCAGTTTCCTTGCTGGTTGTGACTTTGAATCAGAGAGACTTTTATTTTGCGTTCTGATTGCTCATTTGTCCTGGGTCCTCACTCTGAGTCCGAGGTGGCCCATCACAGCTGGGGAGGGCCCCGCAGACCCCTCTTTCCAGGTACACTCCGTTTTCTAGTCTTAGCTCTGTGGTGGGTCCCGGCCCACCCTCGGCAGAGGGCGGGGACTGTCCTTCCCGGGGTCTCTCAGGGAGGTGGCCTTCCCTTCTGGGTCTCTGGGCGGCTGGGGGGATGAGATGAAACCTGGATGTGAGCGCGGGCGTCTCCTTCCAGGAGATCCAGGCTGTGTCTCCCTGGCCCAGGAAACACAGATATAGTATAGCTGGAAACTCCAGTATGAGTCTTCACATCCGAAAAAGAACAATGATAGTAACGGGAGGCCCAGGGTTCTGCTTTAAACGTCCCATTTGTTTGGAGGTGGGCGTTCCGTCCAAGCAGAGACAGCCAGACAATCACATGGAAACATCTTCCCTGTTCTTCCTTGATTCATTATCATGGCCTTTTCTACCCGGTTTTCATATTTATATGTTTTGAGCCTAAAACTCTTCGGGTTTGCTACTTGGAGAGCAGGAGAAAGGAATAAGATGTGCTTTTAAGATAATTAATCATGAGGCAACAGTCTAGAAACTGCAAGGACAGAATCGCAAAGTTTAATGTGCACTGAAAATTGATGGTTATAAAAGTCCTTTTTTTTTCCATAAGGGATTTTTAAAAAATTAAACAATTCATAACTCACACATGGTTGCCAGGTAGCCCAAGTCAAAGGCAGCAGAGGCTTTGTGGTTTGGGGCCTCTGGGTCAGGACCTCATTCTAATAAGAGTCAAAGCATAATTCCCTTCGAGTGGCACAAAATCTCAGGCAACAGGAAATAATAAGCGAGACAGAGAATATTGACAGGAGAGAAAAAAAAACAGAGTTACTTCTGAGATTTGGAGGAAATGAAATGAGATTGAATGCATTTAGAAATAGAATTTAAAGTCAGTGGAGAATTAAGTGGTGTAATCTAGTCTTGGGTCCTCGCATGTTTGCTGTGTGTTCCGCCACTGAGCGCGAGACACGTACCCACCTGGCTCCTGTAGACGGCGGCTGGACGGGGAATCCAGCGGGACAGTCTGTGTTCTCACGTCCGTTATCTCTCCCACCCACACTGAATGCTTTCAGCTGCAGTTTTGAAAAGCTTTGCAGATACAGGAAAATGTAGTGATAAGACGCCTACAGCCCTGACACAGAATTAAAAAAAAAAAAAAACAGGTCTAATATTTTAGTATACTACATGCATATCTGATATTCTTTATTGATATTAATTTTGAATTTATAAAAAAGATTGAGAGGAAAATACTCAATATAAACTTTAACTTTTTCTCTCCTTACAGATCTCCTGCTCCTGTATTGACAAGTCAGGGCAACGGCAGAACCTAGCTGGGGGAAGCAGGAAGGAGGATCTCTTCCCAGGAATGTTGGGGTCCTTCTTCCTATGCAGTCTTGGGGTGCTTCTTCCCTGTAAATCTTGGGGGCCTTCCCATTCACTTCTTCAGAAACCCAGACTGAAACATCTGTGGTCTTGAGCGCTGGTCCCTCAGCTCAATTCTGTTAAATCATTATGATGTGGGAGTGGACCTCAAAACTCAAATTCTTAAATATGTGATAATTTCCCAGGTTTTCCTGAGGCATTTTTTCTCATTTTCATGAAAAGTTTTCATTTTTCATTTTCAAATTATTTTGCCTCATATCGATTTTTTAACTCTTGCACCCAGTCTCTTGGAAACCTGTTTTGCCCTGTAGGTAAGTGTTTTCGTTACTTTTCTCATTGCTGAGCCAAACTATCCAGCACCCACAAGGGAGTGTGGTTTGGCAGAAGGGTTTGTAGGGGTATGCAGAGGTTTCAATCTGTAATTGGCTAGCTCCAAGGGAGGGTGGTTTGGCAGAGGGGTAACAGTTTGTGGTAGGTAGAAGGCAGCAAAAGCAGCAAAGGGGTTTAACAGCCCTTTTATCTTTCCAGACTACTGGGATTAGGGTGGGGCCAAACCCATCAGTGGACTGATTTAGTAATCACACACCCTTCACCCCAGCATCACACACTCGAGATTCAGCCAACTCTGAACAAGCCTAATGACCGCGTGAGGCTTTGGGAAGACATCTAGACCCAAACCATAACAGTAAGCATTCTGTACACTAGAAAATAATGCATATGCAGCATTCATAACGTTATGTGTTGTATCACCACAAGCAGAAACACTGAGAACTGTGACTCGGAAGGGCTGAGAGCCACTGGCACTCAAAGCCCAGTGCAGCTAACGTCAAGGGAGCTGCACTTTGCAAATTCATGATTTCTGTTCAAATTGAGCTAAGGAAACCTCAACTGATTGATGATGAATATAGAGCTGTAAAATGGCTTTTTATTTCCTTCATAACTCAAAGAAATCATCTCAGTGCCTTATAGTATCTGCTAATGATAAGAATTCATTTCCTCACAAATAGCCTATTATAATCTTTGGTTACATAGTTTCATGTACTTGGTACTTGATTCTTTAGCCAAGTCTTCTTTCGTACTGGAGATTTGGAATCCTCATCTGTCCCCAGTCTTTACTGTCTTTCTTCATTCTTCCTTGGTTACAGAGACCGTCACCATAGCCCCAACATCTCAGCTTCTCTTTCATATTCCACAAATCGGTCTCTGCACTACAATCTGATTTGTGTCCTTGTAGTTTATTTAAGAAAATTATTAATTTTCTTATAAGCTGTATCTAGGATGAAATTTGTAGTTTTCATTCAGGTCTTATGTAAATGAATATATATGTTTTCTAAATTTATTTTAAAGCATTTGTTTCTATGGTCACTTAGGTAAACCTTGGGAATGTCATTCTTTAAGTATCTTTGAGTATATTTTTGTACTGATTTTTGCATTATTTTCCTCGGGAACTTATAGAACAGCTCATTCCTTCACTCCCCGTGATATCCCTCTCTCTCAGTGCCTCCCTTCCCTCTGATCCCTGTCATTCGTCATTGCAAGCTGGCTATGATCTCATCCTTGGTAGGTCCTCTGATAAGGGGTCCTTGGAAGTATATGCGCACATTTTGTATTTGCTTGTTCTGCAGCCCTGTGGACCAACCCAGCTCTCTCCAGGCTTTTATTTTATTATTATTATTTATTTTGTGTGTGTGTGTGTGTGAGGTACCGGTGATCAAACTCACAAACTTGCGCCTGCCAGGCAGGCAATTAAGCCACTGAGCCAAACTCCCAGCCCTATTTTTCTTGAGGCAGGGTCGCACTACATAGTTCAGGCCGGCCTTGCTCACACTGTAACCAAGCCGGCCTCGGACTCACAACGCTCCTCCTACCTCAGCCTCCTGAGTGCTGGGATTAAAGGCGTGAGCCATCACCCCCGGCTTCTCCAGGCTTTTAGAACTCCTGGTTTTTGATAAGACTCAAATGGTAGCATGAGTCTGGATTCCTCGTCAGTACATGTGCAGGTGTAACACTCCAAATGTCCATTTCTTCCTGGATTTCCACTGGCAGCCCGAGCCACTGGCTGGTACGTTTCCTCTGGGCAAATGCTCTGCCGTGGGTCCCTCCTTGTACCCTGCTCTCGGCTGGAAACTCAGGCTCAGCTGGGTGTGACTTGGAAGCCTGTGTCGCTCCAGGCCACACAGAACCCTGACCCAGACCTTAGCATTTCCATGTAGATCTAGTTTCTGCAGTGCCACATTTGCTCTGGGTTCTGTTTCTGCTCGGGACTCTGAGTTTGCTCTTCCTTTTGCTTTCTGCAAGTCCATCTCTCCGTCTCCATCTCTCTCCGTTTCCTTTGCTCTCCAGATGGCTCTGTGTTTCCTATTATGTGTTGTCATTTCCCTCAGAACACTTATAGTTTGAATTGGAGACAGATTTTTCAGTCTTAGCCCAGCTGACATACTGATTCATGACAGTGCAGTTACAAATATATTTAACTACAGAATGATTAAAAATAGGTCTAACTGCGAACACAGAATGAAGCTTTCTTTCGCTGTGTTTTAATTTGCATTTCCTCAATGACCAAGGATGCTGTACAAGTTTTTACGTACTGATAGGTCACTGCATCTCTTCTTCTGGAAGGTAACTGTGTCTGGAAGGTAACTGTGTAAGCAAGTGTTGTTTATTTTTATAACTGATTTGCAAGAATCTCTTAAATATTAAGGACACATATATTATGTCAACTGTAGTATTGTGAATATTTCCTCCCAGACTATAGTTTGCCTTACCCTGATGACTAACATTGAAAAAAATTAATGAATTTGTTGGTCACCTGTATACTCTCTCTTTTGAAGCATCTGAAGTCTTTAGTCACTTTTTAATTAAAGTATGTGCCTCTGCTATTGAGACACAGACATTATTTAAAATCTGAATGAGTTCTTTGTCAAATATATGTACAAATAATTTTCCACTTTTTGTATTCTCCATTGTATTCTCTAAAGTGTGTTTTAATTAGCATAAATTTTTTAAAAAGAACAATGAAACTCTAGGAGCAATAAATTTCATTCAAAACCTTGTTTGGGTTAGCATCCCACATATTTTGGGATTGTGTTCCCATTATTCTTAAGTTGGAAAACCTGTTTAATTTCCTATGCTGTCTCCTTTGATCCCTGGGTTATTTGTGATTCCAGTGTTTCATTTTAATGTATTTTGGGTAACTTATCACAAATGACTTTTAATTTCACTTCCTCCTGAGGCAGACGCACAGGGTCTGAATTCCATCCCTTGACATTTGCTGGGCCGTGTTTGATGGGCAGCTCGGTCTGTTGTGAATGATTCATGTGGAAGCAAAAAAGAACGTGCTTTCTGCATTTGTTGAATGAAAATGTTAATTAAGTCAAATTGGTTGATGGTATTCAAGTTTCCTGTATCCTTCCTGATTTCTTTGTCTAATTTTTCTACTAATTACTGAAATATGGGTGTTAAATCCTCAAATTATGGATTTGTATATTTGCCCTTTTTTATTTGACCAGGTTCTGCTTTGTATATTTTGTAATTCTTATTAGATGAACACAGAATCATGATTATTGTTTTCTCTGAAAAAATTGACTAATTATTATGAAAAGTTAGTTCTCTTTATCTCTCATGACACTTGCTTTTCTGACAGTTGCCAAATCTGCTATTAATACACCTGCTAAACTTCCTGGCAATTGGTATTTGTGAGCTATAAATTTGTCTGCTTTTACTTTGAACCGATCTGTACCATTATATTAAAAAATCTGTTCCTTTTTAAAAGCATTCACTTGAAACTTTCTTTTTTAATCCAATTTGATAGTCTCTTTTAAAATTGCAACATTTAGTTTCTATAATTTAATTACTGATATGGTTGGGTCAAAGTCTGCCATGCAGATATTTGTTTTCCATTTCTCCCATCTGGTCTTATTTCCTCAGTTCCTCTTGCTTTTCTTTTGGATTGTTTTAGTTTTCTTTGTTTGTTTTACGGGTTTCCTTTTGTGTTCATTTCAGCATTTATATTGTCCCTTCCATATTCTTTTTAAAACAATGACAAATTTTATTTATTTTCCTATTATTATAATGTGCATGTCTAAATTATCATATTAAATAAATATCACAACACTTGGCATATAATAAGAAAACCTTATCCAGATCTCCTCATTTTTGCTATTATTATCAAAGATTCTATTTCTGCATGTGCTGTCATTCCCAGAGGATATCATTTATTTTCATTTTAAACATTCAGTTGCTTCTTATAAACTTAAAAAAAAAATCCAAAATCCCTTGCCTGTACTTAGTACTTTTGGTATTTCTTTAATCTTTTGTGGAGACCTGGATTTCCAATTTCTATCATTTCCCTTCATCCCCAAGAGCTTGCCCCATGCTCACCGTGCTCTGGGTCTGAGGGAGGTGTGTCCTGCAGGTTCTGTGTGCCTGGCAGAGCCTCTCTCGCCTTCGCTCTGGGGCCTGTGGTTGCAGGGCAGACTTGGCCACCCTGGTAATCCCCCCACTTCCCGGTGGATGCAGCAGTGAGGGACAGAGCGGGCAGCTGGCGCTGCCTGGTGGCTTCCTCCGGTCACATCCTGAATGGTGTGCCCTCTGCATATGCAACTTTCCCCAGAGACTTCTGGGCTCCAAAACTTGACCCTGACCCTCCTGTTGTCACTGATAATGAGGTACTCTGCAGGGCTCCTCTTCAGCTGTCCCCTGGTTTCTAAAACCTGAGCTGCCCAGCTGAGCGTAGCTTCTGTCTCCTGCAGAGAGAATGGGGGCTAAGCTGGATGCCATGGTCCGTATAGAAGCAAACAGGTCACGTCCCTGTCATAGTAGTTTCAGATAAGGATTTGATGGGTTTAGATTTGAATGTACCCACAAAGTTTCATGCAGTTTTACAACTTTCAGAGATGCGAGTTGTGGAAGGTGATTGGACCATGGGGTGCTGTGCTCATCAGTGGATCCGTCCATGGACGTGTTCATGGCTGACCTTGCTGTTAGGAGGTGGGGCCTGGCTGGAGGAGGTCATTACAGTGTGATCTGGAAGGGTGCATTCTTGTCCCTACTCCTCCCTTCTGTCTTGTTTCTTGGTTGCCCTCGGTTGAGCAATTTTTGCCCACCACACGCTTCCACCTTGATGTCTCTGCCTTGGAGCCAACCAACCATGGACCAAACCCTCTGAAACAGTGAGCCAAACTTGTCCTCTTTTAAGGTGTGGGTTTCAGGTATCTTGGTGCAATGGTGGGAAAGCTGATTAATACAGAAAGTTAGAAACAGGAAAATGTTATCTTGGTTTCCAAAAGAGAGGCCAGTTCAGCTATCCAGTGACCTTGGTGGACTCCAGGCATGGAGGGAAAGTGAGAACTTAGCAGAGAGTGAGCAGTGTCACAAGGACCTGCCCAGGCATCCCTGGGAGAGCCAGGCACTCCTGACAACTACGTAGGTCCCTGGTACAGTCTGTGACAGCCACAGTCCCCATGAGGACAACTGAAGAATCTCGTGGGTTATAGGCTGCCAGGAGAAAGGAAAATTCCAGAAAGTAGCCAAGAAGAAACCAAGCACAGGACATCAGGACATTACAGTGACTACAGTCTTGTGAGCTGAGGTCTGAAGGACCCACAGAGGGTGTGACTGTGCTCAGAGACAGGCAAGATGGCTGGGCTCCGTGGCAAGGCTTTGGCTCCATGGCCGGGATGCCAGGACGCCAGCAGCAGCAGTCTGCAGGCTGGTGACACAGGGACACAGATAGTGGGCTCTGTCCCAGTCTGGCAGCCTCAGAACCAAGGAAGCAGATGGCACCACACTGGGGTGGAGGCTGGGAGCCTGAGGTGCCAGGCAGGCTGCATGTGTACATCCTGGAGGCCAGGGGCTGGCAGCACAGAGCTGTGCAGTCCCGGGCCGCGTCAGCCTGTGTAGCCCCCTCGGGATTCCACATGGCCCTTGGTACTTGCTCTGCCTGGGTCCAGGTGATGAATGGGGCTGGGGCTCCCAGATGGGGTCTTCCCCTTCCGGCCCTCTCTGGCCCTACAGCACAGTCAGAGCTGCTTCTCCTGGTTCCTGGGACTCCTTAACCCATTAAGTCAAGCTGACACTGCGAGTCACCCATCACGGCTGCCGTCATGGGGTGATTTACAACTCTGTGGTTCTGTACTCAGCTCCGATCCATGTGCTTCATGGAGAGTGAGTCGGAAGGGGTGTTGGGGTGCAGGAAGTGGTCCCCATCACCTCAAAGGGACTAGAGGAGCAGAGGGTCCCACACCAGCAGCTCCGCTCTGGAACTCACCACACGGCCTGATAGGAGGAGATGGAGGAGGGTGATGCTTGCTGGACAGGCTGCCCCGGGGCTGGACACGGAGGACTCAGCACAGGAGCTCGGGGTGGGTGCCCAGGCAGAGTGGACTCCTCTGGGAAGAAGAGTCCAGCGTGTGGCCTGCTCCACCCTGCAGGTTCCTAGAGCCACAGCTGCTCACGTCTGCCCATGAGCTCAGGGCTTCTGTCACACAAGAGCTGTCTCTGGGCAAAGGAGAGATTAACACCTGGGCGCCTAGTGGGTTCACACCCTGTGCCTCCACTCCTGGGCTACCGTGGAAAGCCCCGCTTGGGAGGCAGCCTTCTCCTCGGCCCTGCACTCAGCCGGCAGGCTTGGCCTGGGCTCTGCGCTGCCACATGCTGACTACGCAGCTTGGTTCAGGGACTGCTGCTTCCCTGGGTGACCTGCACCCACCGAGGCAGGCGAGTTTCCATTCCTTCAGACACAGGAAGCAGGCTTCATGACTGAAGACGACAGCACAGAGCTTGGTACTGGATGCTGCAGATGATTCAGGGGGCAAAATCAGCACGACTGAAAGCAAAGACAGCCAAGATAAAGCCGAGAACCCTGACTCCATCTCACAGCTGCCCCAGGCTTCGACACTTAAAGCAGCAGTGTGGCCAAGCAGCATGATTTACTCCTGTGCAACAGGACTGTGGTCAACCTGGACCCTCTGTATCCAGCCAGCTCCTCCAGAAGCCAGCACATCTCTCTCCATGCTTAGGGCTTCGGTTAGACTACAGCTCTGTTACCAGAAAGCCCCGGTGGGCACTGTGCTCAACGAATCCCACAAGACAAATGCAAAGCCCCTCTTCGACTTCTGAGGGTCCCTGCCTTGGTTGACCTCAGGCGTCATGCTATTCCTGCCTTGGAGCAGCTGATCATGGACTGAACTCCCCCAAACCACAAGCCGAGTAAAACTTCTCCTTTAAACTGTGGGCATCAGGTGTTGAGCACAGCAACAGGAAACTGAGAAATACACTGCCCAAGACCCAGCTGGCTGTGTGTTTCGGCCCCAGCCTTCTCACCTGTAAAATGGAAAGAGAAACTCAATTCCAGAGTTGTCTTGGAAAAGTATGGATTAACCTATTTGCAAAGTACACTGCTGTTTCCACCGTTTTGAGAGGAGCGAGTGTCCCATGAGAAAGCATCTCCTGGTCTTCACCAGCCCACTGAGAAGCTTCACACTCCTGCCCTGGTCCACCCCATCCCACATTATTCCAGACCAGGGATCCCTTCCAGCCTGCAGGGCAGAGGCCACTGTTCTGAGATGCCTTTAAAGTTGATGGTAAAGCTGGGTGTGGTGGCACACACCTGTAATTCCAGCAATCTATGAGGCTGAGGCAGAAGGATTGCAAGTTTGAGCCCAGCCTGAGCAACTTAGCAACTTAATAAGACATCATGTCAAAATAAAAAAAAATTTTTTTTTTAATGGCTGGGGATGTAGCTCAGTGGAAAGGTCCTGGATTCAATTCCCAGTACCGTAAAATAAATGAATAATAAACAAGTGAGTCACTGGTCATAGATGAGATTGCTCATGTCACAGAGAGGACCAAGCACGGCAGCACACAAGGTCCACTTCGTCCTGCCCCTTGTTATGTCCTAGTTAAGTCAGAGAGGCAGCTGGCCCTGGTCCCCTGGACTTACATCTGGCTTACTACAGACACTACCTCTCCCCTCCTCTGCCAACACCATGAACTCGGCACATCTTCAGGTCTCCTGACTCACTTGGCAGAGTGTGAGTGGTGTGTGTCAGGGAGCAGGTGGGACAGAAGCAGGGGTCTGCGGGTCCTGTTGCTGTGTGCGGGCAGCGTGCGTGTGAGGCTGCAGTGTGGATCCACTCTGCCAGCAGCGCACCTGGTCTTGGCCACTGCAGCCGAGTTCAGCCTCAGGACAGTGAGGCCTCCCGTTCCCACCTTCCGGGACGGGGCCAAGAATCCTCGAGTTGACCCGGTGGTTTAATTGAGGACATTTTGAAGTGACAGTAGTTTGGAGCCCGTTTCTGATTTATTTTGCAAAATAAAAACCTCCATCTCCACTCAGATCTGTGCCAGAAGCAAATATCTCTACTGTTCTTCGATTCTGGACAACATCTGGAGCACACAGCCCAGGCGGGCGCCGGGAGATTCGGGGTCACCGGCGAGGCTGTGCCATCTGAGGGGAGAGCTCCTGCCCACTCCCAGGACAGCGGATCTCCTTTGTTTGTTGTTTGTAGTTTGCTTGCTAAGCTGATCGTGTTAAAATGCAATGCACCATGCAAGCGCGAGGCCCACAGGCTGAGGCTGTCTCTGGGAGGCTCGCCCTGTGCGGGGAGGGCTGGGATGTCCGGAGCCGCGCGGATTTCCTCATGGCGGAGCGACTGCTCTGGTCAGCACTGCAGACTCAAGGCCCTGAGCCCCCGACGGGCGGTCATCCAGGTCCTGCTTGCCATGAGGCAGGGCCGTGCCCACAGTAAGGGCAGTGTATATTGTGGTGAAGGGGACCCAGTTCCCCGGGGTCCACCAGGCCTCCTAAGTGGAGAATTCCCACAGATTGGCCTGTGCAGAGGGTCAGTCTTCACTTTGGGAACAAGAGCACAGATAGTCTTGGGGACTGGGGTGGGGGGTTGCAGAGCTCACCTATGGGCGGCGAAGGGAGGAGCTTCCTAGAGGTGGCTACAGGTGCGTGGGAATTCAGGGCTGCCTCCCTCTGGCCCTGGGGAGCATCTTCCTAAACACAGATCTGCTCCCTTGCTTGGCTGCTTTTGGGGGTGGGCTGCCTAGCAAGACACAAAGAAATGAGCCTAGTTAGGAGGCTCCGGCGTTAAGAAGGCGAGAAGCCCAGACCAGCAAAAGGGCGGAGTCTGTTTTGTTTTGTCACAAGAGGTCTAAGTATCGTCCCCGCTGGTCCCAGGAAGCACCGCGGCGGAACCTCTCTAAAGTGGGGTGGTTGGGGGCACTGTAGGACGGTTGCACCCGGTGCCCACAGCACACCACACCGAGCTCACTGCCGGATGCGTAGCGGCACCAGGTGGCCGGGGACAAGCTCCTTACCAGGTGTGCGTCCAGTCACAGAGCGTGGTCAGCATCAGTGTGGACCCGGAGGGCCCACTGCAGCACGCTCCTCTGACCCCGCACACTGCTGCTCCAGCCTCAGTGTCTAATTTTAAAGACGGCGGGGTCGGGCTGGGCTGTGACTTTTGTAGATGACTCTAGGGCTCCAAGCCAGCACCCTACAGGTGCCAGCTGGCAGCTCCTTCTCTATGCCTCAGTTTATCTGCCTGGCTAGTGACTCAGGCTGGAAGGACAGGGGACCACCTGGATGCTGAAGATGGTCCCTTAGTCTCCCTTAAGAAAACAGAGACGCAGTGAGGTTGCTTCATTTCGGTTTGAACGCTTGCTGAGTACAGACCTGAAGTTTTCTCTCAGAGCTCCACATGCGCAGCGGAACACTGTCTACCTGTCCCGTAAAATCACACTTTCTGCTGTCTCAGGTTTTTGTCAGCCAATACATCGAAGGTCGTAGAATACGACTCCAATGTGTGAATGTGCTTGCAATTTACTGCACAGCTCATTAATCACGCAGCCGGCAGGAGGAGCGGAGTTGACACATCTGACTGGTAACAGGCATGTTTTGCTTCAGTCTTTAAAGAAAAAAAAAACTTTCTTTTAAACTGAGCATGGTGGTATATACCTATAATCCCAGCACTCTGGGAGGCTGAAGCAGGAAGATCACAAATCGGCGTCCAGTCGGGGCAATTTGACAGGATTCTGTCTCAAAAGTTTAAAAACAAATAAGCAACTATCTTTAAATCAAAATTAAAATTACTTGCATTAAGCGGAATCTGCTTGATTCTGAATCACTTATGAGAAGAGAGGGGCAGATCTGTGAGGGACCGTGAGACTCCTCAGCACGCACCCGTGTCTCTTGGGCACTGAACGCTGGCTGTGCGAGTCCTTTCACTTTTGCTCGTCCCGTCTCATAGGTGTGCAGTGATAGCTCACTGTTGTTTTAATTTGGGATTCACTGATGACGAATGATACTGAGAATCTTTTTGTATGTTTACTGTCATCTGTCTGTCTTCCCTGGGGGGGATGCATCTGTATACACTGTGCATTTCTTGTGTTCTTATCCTTGAGTTTTAAATGTCCTTTGTCTGTCTAGCCTTTCAGATGCATGGATGTCTAAGTTGGGAAGGTGAAATCCAACGCTCTTCATGACAGCCCAGGGGACAGATTCCATGCCTCTGGGTCGTGCACACACCTTTAATACACAGAACACACAGACTCACCTAACCATGAGGGAGTCAGGGGGAGCAGGGAGCCCATCCAGGACAAGGGACCCCAGCCGAGGGGCACAGTGTCACCCGGAGGGAGCGTCTCTGAGAGCCATTGCACACAACAGTGACAGTGATGGTGGTACAGGCTAATGCATTGTAGATCTCAAAATTGCTGAGTGAATTCCCAACGTTTTCACTGCAAAAGAGATTGGGGATGTGTTAATTAGACTGATGTAATCATTTCTGGTGATTCCACCACACTGAACCCATAAATACACACTTATAATTTCCCAATTAAACCTTTTTTAAAAATAAAAATAAACATAGTAATTAAGGTTGTTTAAAAGAAAAAACCAAAAGGCATGCGCTGAACCCCAGAAAAGATAACATCGAAAGTACCCAGTAACATACAAATAAGAAATGAGCAGAGAAATGGGTAAAAGTAGGGAAACATGCTGAGTTCAAACCCTGTCCCCCAGCAATGAGCAGCTCCAAAGAGCCTCAGAGACAAGAAATGTCCACAGCAGGACTTAACATCCCTGAGCTCAAAACAACCCAGATTCGGCGCTCTGAGACCAGTAAGACCATCTTAGTTCTCCAGGAAAGAGAGAGGCCATCACGCACACGCGCGTTTGACCTTAGTAAAGATGCTTTCAGATGCTCCCTTTCCTGCGGTAACAAGGTTAC